>CAUYQG010220244.1:0-45679 GCA_963574415.1 Tarsius wallacei | reverse complement strand
TATTTTTTTGTTTTGTTTTGTTTTTGAGTTGGAGTCTCAGTCCGTCACCCAGACTGGAGTGCAGTGGCTGCTTCCGGCCACCGCAGCCTCGACCTGCTGGGCTCCGGCGATCCTTCCGCCTCAGCCTTTCGAGTAGCCAGAACTACAGGCGCGTGCTACCACACCCGGCTAATTTTTTATTTATTGTAGAGATGAGGTCTCACCAAGTTGCCCAGGTGGGTCTCGAACCCACGGGCTCAGGCAATCCACTCACCTCAGCCTCCCAAGGCGCGGGATTACAGGCTGAGCCACTGAGCCCAGCTGTCTTCCTTCATCTTTACATGAAAAGTATATTGAATGAAAAATTGATCCAGTTTTCTGCACATTCATTAAAAGAGTATGTGTATTGAAATTACAACTTAGTTTGAATTACGTTGTAAGAGTCTGTGGAACACTGTAATATTTAAACATAAAAGGTTATTCTCATGTTAAAATTATGCCACACAGGACTAATTTTATTTAATGATTTGGAGTATTTACAATTTTTTATTTTGTGGTAGCCTGTTATAGTTCCATATATTTCTATCTTCTGGAGATTGAAAATTTATTATATGAGGATTTTTTTGTACACAGGTATTAATAGGAAATCAATTGTAACTAAAATGTTGGTGCCAGTGTTGGTTGTCTCATAAGAAATGTGATTTTGGCCAGGCTTAGTGACTCAGCCTGTAATCCCAGCACTTTGGGAGGCTGAGACGAGTGGATGCCTGGGCCCGAGGGTTCAAGATCAGCCTGGGCAACTTGGTGAGACCTCGTCTCTACAATTAATAAAAAATGAATGGGGCATAGTAGCACGTGCCTGTAATTCCAGCTACTTGGAAGGCTGAGTGGAAAGATCACTGGAGCCCAGCTTTGAAGGTCAACCCTGGGGTGACCATGAGTGTGCCACTGCACACTCTAGCCTGGGCAATGGAGTAAGACTCCAACTCAAAAAAAAAGAGAGAAAGAAATATGATACTTCAGAGCTTTTGAAAGATAAGAGTATTTGCCACTTTATTTTTAAAAATCGTTTATAGTCTAGAGATTATAAGTTTGAAATGAATTAAGTAAAAATATATATTACATACGTCTGTAATAAGAAATTTGTTAAGAAAAATTTCTTGGTTCTGATTAACTTAATAAAGAGAAGTTTTTCAAAGCTTTTTTATATTTATAGCTTATATGAAGTATTGGCCAGGCACAGAGGCTCAAGCCAGGAATCCCAACACTTTGGGAGGCCAAGATGTGAGAATTGCCTGAGCCCATTGGTTCGAGAACAGCCTGGACAACTTGGCGAGGCCTCACCTCTACAATAAAAAAAAAAAAAAAAAATTAGCCAGGCATGGTAGCATGCACCTGTAGTTTCGCCTACTTGAAAGGCTGAGGCAGAAGGATTGCCTGAGCCCAGTAGGTTGGTGCTGGGGTGACCCTGAGCATGCCACTGCACTCCATCCTAGGCGATGGAGTGAGACTCCAACTCAAAAAGAAAAAAACAATAAATCAGATATCTGTGGTACAGTTATATATATTTTATTTCAAAACATTAATTGACTAATAACTTTTGAAGCTCCAAGAAGAATGTTGTTGGTTTTTTTTCTCTTTAAACAGCTACACTCTACCTCACAGAACATCAACCTGGGACCATCTGGAAATCCTCAGTAGGTTTTATTTCAAATAATTCTATAACTAAATTTTAGAAAGATCTTTTTTGAGTGTGTGCAGATATGTGTAATTATACTAATTTAACTGGAAGCCTATGAAATATAACCATGGTTATAGTGAATATAGTGCTGTCATATGCTTGACTAATTTGCTGCTCTAGCTTTTCACTGCTGAGGAGTTTTTAATCCATAAATTGTTAATTGGCTCCTACTGTTTTGTCATGGTCACTTTTCTGGTCGTGTGTGTGCATGTGTGTGTGTGTGTGTGTGTGTGTGTGTGTGTGTGAAATCAGTCAACCATATTTCTCAAGGGACTATGAAAAAAAGCACCTTTGCAGGCCTAATTGATAGTCTCCTGGTGCCATGTATTGCTGGTAAACCCTAGTTAGCCAGCTTGTCCCAGGGGAATCACGATGGACATTAGCACTTTAAAGACTGTTAAACATTATTTATCCAATTTCTCCCATATATATTTGAGCATAGGGGAAACATTTTGAGAAACACAGGTGGAGAAATGCTGAACAAGTCCAGGAGTGGCAACTATAGACTTCATCTCAAATGTCAACTCCAGCAATTCATTGAAAGTTAGTGCCTAGAACACTCAATGCAAAGGATTCCAAGGCTGCTGCTTAGCTCAGTTTGAGGAATGCCCTCACTGATTAGTGATATCTGCCATGGGTTGGAGGAAGAGTGTAGTGTTGCTGTCCTTACTTGTAATTATTTGTAAAGGCTTACTGGATTAATTCTAAAGTATTCTTTTATTCCAGGAAACCAGGCTTTCCCTATCCTTTTGGTCTACTTGGAGAGTGAGTATAGACAGATGGGAGAAGTGGTCCAAGGTTTGGGTCCTGGGACACTTCAGCATCACGAGGTCAGGGAAGACTGTTAACAGAGACTAAAAAAGAGTAGTCAAGATAGTAGGAAAACTAGGAGAGTGGTTTCCCAAAGTCAGGAGAAGAACGTGTATCAAAGAGGAGGGAGTAATTAACTCTTAATGTTGCTGATAGAGCAACTAAGGTGAAGATTGAAAATCCATTGGCCAGTGGATTTGGTAAGTCCTTGATGGCCTTTATGAACAGTTTCAATGTTGTGGTGAGTGTGAGACCCTGATAGGAAAAGGTTCACAAGAGAAGTAGATAAGAGGAGAGAACAGGAAGAGACAATGAGTTTATGAAAATTGAGAAGTTTTGCTGTGATGGAAAGCAAAGAAATAGGATGCTGACAGGAAGTTTGGTTTTGAGCATTCTTTTCTGTCTTCATAGCGTTGAACAAAAATGGCAGCACAAAAATGGAAACTTGCCAATAGTTAGGATTTAAAATCAGCAGTTGGGCAACCCCTTCGGGTCCCCTCCCACTGTGGGAGCTTTTCTGTCCTCTCAATAAATCCTGCTTTCTAAATAAATAAATAAATAAAACCAGCAGTTAACAATGGGGCTTTGGGTATGGCCTCATTTAGCCTATTTGCTATGTTTGAGGGGTTTGCATGTTTTTCACTGTTACATTTGTTTAAAAAATTATTTCAGTATCTCAGCATGTCATTAAAGAACAAAATAGAACAAAGAGCAGATTTCTGAGGAAGAAAAACATCTAAATTTGTTAAGGATTTATCTCATTAATATTTACCTGTTATTATTTAACGTAGCCCTGATATTACGCTTATGTGAATTAACTATTTATTTTCATTATGAATTGAAGCAAATTTCAAATCTAAATGGAGTCATTCTCCTGTCCCCAGTATAGCTTAAGGTTTCAGACTGTATTGGAGGAAACCGCTCTTCTGGCTACTTAACCTCTGCTTTCTGCTGCCATGTGCTTCTGCCTACATAGAGCCAATGCTGTTTTTACCCAATAGGTTAACATAAATAAAAGGGTGGTCTTAGTATTCCCTCTGACTTTCTATTCCTGGCTTTCCTATGTTACCCTCTGTGAGAATAAGTAGAGAGATCTTTTGTCTTTAATGTACAATAAGTGATTTATATGGAAAACACTGTTGATGACTTCATCGGAAATTTTTCTTAGCATCTTTACTAGGTGTTCCAGCTAGGAACTTCCTTTTCAAAAGAATTACCAGATACTAGATATTCCTTGAAATGTATGACTAATTTACATAGTTATTTAATTTCCTCATTAACAACATTGGTTCATGGTTAATAAAATTGGTTTAGGTAGAAGCTCCTGTGCGTTCAAAACTGTAATTGTAGGAAATACATATATTCTTTTCTTCCAAAGAGAATATTATTGAAGTCTTTCTTAAGCAGAACTTAACAAGGCTTAAATAAAGTTATAAAATGTTTTATCTAATCAGAAAGTAGGTATTATTACTGTTCATATTATCTATTATAACTTAAAGATAAGAAAATACCAGTGGGAAAGCTGGAATCATCTTGATGAAATGTTTTGTGCCTAACATTTTTAAAGCATGGGGATACTAAGAAATGTTTATAAATTAATATCTTTCCAGTTTCTAGGGGGCTAATTCTTGTCATTGTTAATTTATTTCAGTGCCAAACCATCTGACTTTGATTTCTTAAAAGTTATTGGAAAAGGCAGCTTTGGCAAGGTATGAGTGTTTTTATTTTCTTGTTTAGTAAATAAATTGTTAAAGAATGCATGCTTTATATATGTGAGCCACAGGAATTTTTGGCATGCAGAGTATGGAATTAAGATACTTTTTCTACCCTCAAAATACTAACAATTATTAGGGAGGTAAGGCTTCTACTCAAATTCTAAAATAAAGTTCACATATCCAGCAGGTATTTGTTGAGCACCTGCAATGTGTCAAGAACCCTACTGGGTCCTGGTTTGATACTGACAAAAACTGACATGGTCACTACCTTTGTGATGCTTACAACTAGTGGGGGACTTAGTCAATTAAAAATATTCAATCAGAAGGCTGGATGTGGTGGCTCACACTTGTAATCCCAGTACTTTGGGAGGTGGAGGCAAGAAGATTGCCAAGGGTTCAAGACTAGCCTGGGTAACTTAAGACCTCATTTCTTTTTTGGGGGGGGATGGTATAATGTTTTATTGATATGTAGTATTTGTATATATTTATGGAGTAACCATGATATTTTGATGCATGCACACAGTGTGTAATGATCAGATCAGGGTATTTAGGATTCCATCACTTTAAACACATCATTTCTTTGTATTGGTAACATGTTAAGTCCTTTCTTCTAGCTATTTTGAAATATACAATACATTGTTAAGTCTAGTCTCCCTACTATGTTATCGAACACTACAACTTATTTGTAAGTTCATCTTACTGTATATTTGTACACATTGGTTAATTTCTTTTCATCCCCCCACATCCTCTTCCCAGCCTCTGTTATCATTTTACTTAGCCTCCACAATATAAACTTCTTTAGCTCCCACATGTGAGTGATAACATGCATGAATGCACACAGTGTAAAACTCACTAGTAGAACAACACACAAATTACAAAGAGAAAAGAACTCACCACTACATAAAACAGCTGCATAAAACTGCAATGATAAACAAAAAGAGATTTTTTAAAGGTGCAAAGAACATGCAAAACAACCAGAAAATAATTAGCAAAATAACAGGAATAAGTTTTCACATATCAACAATAACCTCAAATGTAAACAGATTAAATTCCCCAATTAAAAGACACAGATCAGGCCAGGCTCAGTGATTCAGCCTGTAATCCCAGGACTTTGGGAGGCCAAGGCAAGTGAATTGCCTGAGCTTGTGGTTTTTAGACCAGGCTGGGCAACTTGGTGACACCGCATCTCTATAATAAATAAATAAATAAATAAATAAATAAATAAATAAATAAGCTGGTGTGGTAGCTTGTACCTATCGTTCAGCTACTTGGAAGGCTGAGACGGAAGGATCATCGGAGCACAGCAGGTCGATGCTGGGGTGGCCGTGAGTGTGCCACTGCACTCCAGCCTGGGTAAGAGGGTGAGACTCCAACTCAAAAAAAAACAAAAAAAGACACAGACTGCTGAATGGATTTTTTTTTAATTACCCAACTTTATGCTGCCAACAAGAAACCCACCTCACTTGTAGAGACACATATAGATGGAAAGTGAAGGGATTGGAAAAGATAATCCATGCAAACAGAAACCCAAAATGAGCAGGGGTAGCTATACTTACATCAGACAAAACAGACCTTAAGTCCTAAACTGTAAAAAGAGACAAAGAAAGTCATCATATAATGACAAAAAGGGGTCATCCACAAGAAGATTTAACAATTCTAAATATATATGTACTCAACACTGGAGCAACCCAGATGGGCAAAGCAAGTATTATTAGATCTGAAGGGAGAGATAGACGCCAATACAATAATAGTTGGGGACTTCACACCTCACTTTCAGCCCTGGACAGATCATCTAGACAGAAAATTAGCAAGGAACCCTCAGGTTTAAACTATATTTTAGACCAAATAGACCTAACAGACATTCAAAGACCATTTCATCCAAAAACCACAAAATACACATTCTTCTCATCAACACATAAAACATTCTCCAGCATAGACCTTAGGTTAGGTCGCAAAACAAGTCTCAGCAAATTTTTAAAAAACTAAAGTCATATCAAGCATCTTCTCAGATAAAAGTGGAATAAAAGTAGAAATCAATGCAAGAGGAACTTTGGAAATTGTATAAATACATGAAAATTTAATAGTATGCTCCTGAACAACCACTGGGTCAATAAAGAAATAAGAAGGGCAGACAAAAATTTCTGGAAACAAGAGAAAATGAAGACATAACAGACCAAAACCTATGGGATACAACAAAAGCATTTCCAAGAAGGAAGTTTATAGCAAATGCTTACATCGAAAAAGTTTTTTAAAGTTTTCAAATAAAGAGCCCAGTGATGTACCTTAAAGAATTAGATGGTATAATTTAGCCATACTCATGGTTGATAGCACTAACACCTTCAGTTGAGTTAAAATCTGTTAAAGTGAATTTTGTTGGAGGATATTAACAGTAGTTTTTGTGGAAGAAATGAAATTTCACATTGTGATTAGACCAAGGGCAACTTGAATTGAACATCCTAGGGGAAGAGACAGTCTAAAGAAGTAAAAATACCTGCAGCTTGGCAACAAGTTCAGTTTTATGAAGTGAATTACATGAGACTGGTCTGTCACAAGACCTCATTTCTACAAAAACTTAGTCAAGTATGGTGGCATGTGCCTGTGGTCCCCACTTGGAAGGCTGAGGCAGAAGGATCACCTGAGCCCAGCAGGTTGAGGCTGCAGTGGCAATGAGTGTGCCACTGCACTCCAGACTGGGTGGCAGCGTAAGACTCTGAATTAAAAAAAAAATTCAACTAGGTAAATAATTACAGATAGTCATGGCTATGAAGGAAACTAAAAATAGGGTGAAATAACGGAGGACAGTAGGCACCTGGGGGAAAATCCTCACTTAGCTGGGTGGGTCAGGGATGGCTTTTTGGAACATGTGCTATTTAAACTGAAGCTGAAAAGACAAAAATGAGCAGCTGTGTAAATAGCAGTTTGGGATGGAAAAAAATGTGTAAAGACTTGGCTTATTCTCTTACAGTGTCAGACGAGTCACACAACCTGACAGTATAGCCATACCAAGGAATGAGAATCATTTAAGACCACGTTTACTAGGAAGTCATCATAGATGAAGTTATCAGAGTCATCTAATATATTTTAAGTGCTTTTTTGCACTATACTTCAATCTGTAGTAAAAATGAATATGTATGTGTTTAATTATATTTTGCCATATGTATTGCTTTCAGTAGTTCTAGTTTTTTTCTGAGTTCCTTGGAGACCAGAAGCTGTGCTGATACCCATGTATGTTTATTTATTCAGCAAGTATTTATTGTCCATCTGCTACATGATGGGCATTGTGCTAGTATAAGCAATAATAAGTTAGAAATGAATCCTGCTCTTAAAACGCCCAAAATTCTATTGAAATGCTAGAGACAGTCTGTCATTAAAAACAAAAGCATGATCTGAACCAGAAATTGTGGCCCACACCTATAATCTCAGCTACTTGGGAGGCTGAGGCAGGAGGATCACTTGAGCCCAGGAGTTTGAGACCAGCCTGGGCAACAGCAAGATTCTGTCTTGGGGGTGAAAAAAAACCATTGACTTTTGAAAACTTTACATTTATATCTAGAATCTGCCAGGAATTGGTTCTTGCATGTAATGTGAGGTTAGGGTCACAGTTCATTTTTCTCCATATGGATAACTAGTTTATCCTACACAGCTTATGAAAAGACTGTTCTTTCCCCCACTGATCTGCAAAGTAACCATCATCATATATCCATTGTTCATATATTCACAGATCTGATTTTAGATTTTATGTTTTATATTTCTGTTTCTAAATTTTATACTTTGCTTCGTTGGCCTATTTGTTCATCCTGGTACCAGTACCACATTGTTTTGACAACTGTAGTTTGATATCCAACACAGTAAGTCCTCTCTCCTTGTTCTTCATGAGGCTATTCTTAGCCCTTTGCATATCTATGTAAATTTCAGAATCAGTTTTCAGTTTCTGCAAAAGTTCTATTTTAATTTTATTGGGATGGTATTGAACCTGCAGATCAATTTGGGGAGAGTTGTCGTGTTTATAATATTGAATCTTCCAATCCATTGTTGCTTTATATCATCTTTAATTTGTCTCAATAATATTTTATGGTGTTCTGTTTATAATTTTTATACATCTTTACTCAGATTTATTCCTAGGTGTTTTTTGGTGAGTGTGTGCTGTTGAAAACTGATGTTAATTTGTGTCGGAGTCTCACTCTATCACCCACACTGGAGTGCAGTGGCAAGCTCACAGCTACCATACCTACTGGGCTCAGGTGATCTTCCTACCTCAACCTTCCAAGTAGCTGAAACTACAGGCATCCGCCACCATGCCTGGCTAATTTTTTAATTTATTGTATAGATGAGGTCATGCCAAGTTGCCTAGGCTGGTCTCAAATCCCTGGGCTCAGGCAATCTCCTTGCCTCTGTCTCCCAAAGTGCTGGATTTGTATTACAAGCATAATTCACTATGCCTGGCCAGGTGTTAATTTTGAAGCTGAATATTTGCATTACCCTAAACCAATGTGGTTCTACTCCTAGCTACGTATTAGAAATGAATATGCACCACCTATATGCAGAAATTTTCATAACATCATAATTTATAAACAATCTAAATATCTATTAGCAAAATAGTAGATATATTGTAGTATGTCATGTAATAAAATACTCTGCAAAACGTTGAAAGTATGAAAACTATGCTATATGCCACAACATGATTAGTTCACACAATTTAAAGTAAAAGAAGTGAGACACAGACAACTTTATCCATATGATTCTAATTGCATGAAATTCAAAAAAGGACAAAACTTATCTGTGTTACTGCTAGTAGAGATGGTGATTACCTCTGAGGAAGAGGGAGATGAATTGTGATTGAAATGGAACAAAAGAGAGGCATCAGGCTTCTGGCAGTGTTTTATTTTTTTGACTTGGATATCAGTTGCATAAGTATGTTCACTTTATAATAAGGTATTGAACTGAAATGATTTGTGAGTTTTCTATATGTATACCATGTTTAATAAAAATTTTAAATCTTTCAAAATGGTCAGAAACCAATAAAGTGCAATAAAACAGAAAAACGATATTTTACAGAAAGAAGAGCAAAAAGTGTAAAATTGCAATCTGTTTGAAAATTAGAAACACACGTGATAAAACTAAATATGTATAGTGGCAATCTAACATTTATTCTAAATTCTTCTCCAATGTGTGGCTTGCTTTCATTTTTCATTTGCTTCTTGGCTTCTTGTCTGTTCTGCAATTCTGCCACTCTCCTGGAAGAAAAATGCCTACTTGTAGGGAATCAGTACCTACTAATTGCCACATTCTTGAGCTGTTTTCTCAAAATTTACTTGTAGGTGAATCATTGAAAACATTGGAGAAGGAAAGGTCAGGCAGAGAGTTGTCAAGAACAGAAAAAATTAAGGAAAACATGTTCAACAGAGTCAAATGCTGCTGAGAACAAAAAAATGAGAAATGAGAAAAATGCTAGCAGTAGAGCAGAGAATATTTTCACTTTGAAGATGTTTTGACTTCATCTTTATGAATAATAAACTTTTTTAAAATTAGTGGACATTTATTTTTTAGAACAGTTTTTGAATTACAGAAAAAGTGAGCAGAAAATAGAGAATATTCCAAACCTGCTCCCACACACAATTGCCCTCTTGTTAGCATTTTATGCTAGTGTGGTATTTTGTTCCAGTTAATAAACCAATATTGATACATTATTATTAACTAAAGTCTATCATTTATTTGGATTTCCTTAATATCTACCCAGTGTTCTTTTTCTGTTCTGGGAACCCATCTGGAATACCATATTACATTTACTTGTCATGTCTCCTTAGGTTTCTTTTGACTATGACAGTTTCTCAGACTTTTTTCTTTTCTTTGTTTGATGGCCTTGACAGTTTTGAGAAATACTGATTACTGGGGACTCCTAATGTAGGAAGGTAGGAGTAAGGGCTGAAAAACTACCTACTGTATGATATGTTCCATATGAGTGACAAGTTTGATAGAATCCCAAACCTCACCATCACACAATACACCCATGTAACAAACTTTCACATGTAACCCTTGAATCTAAAATACAATAATTTAAATTTTAATTTAATTTAAAATTTAACCTAAAATTTAATCTAAAATACAATAATTTTAATTTATTTTAAAATGTTGGTCAGGTATTTTGTAGGGTTCTCCTCTTTTAGGATTTGCCTGATATTTTTTGGATAATTAGAGTGGGGTTATAGGTTTTGGCAAGTAAGACCACAGAGACGTAAGGCCCAGCAATGTCACTAGTTACTGTGTCAGATCATCTCAGATAGCCTTGGAACATGTCTTTTAATAGTTACACAACTTAACTGGTGGGCAGTTTTGGATCCCTTAAAGTTATTTACAAAACCTTGAGTATATCTACCTTTTTCTGGGGTGAGCTTCTCTAGGTTTCTTCAGATTATTAAGTACACGTGACTCAGCCCATTTTAGAAACCCAGCTATACATGGTTCTTCGTCCTCTGAACTCTTCTGAATCTAAAATCTGTAAGACAAACCTAAGTGTAAAACAACAGTACATTTTTATTAGCTAAAGATTACTCTATTTTATTAATATAAAGTAATAGCCTTAAAGTTTACAACTTTAATATTTTCTAAGGATAGACTTCAGGGTTCAGGGCTGGAGCTCATGAGTGCACACACACAAAGTTCCCACGCAGTGTAGATTTGGGGACTATGTTTAGTAAAAAATCTAAAATATCAGCACATTAAGTAACAAAGAATGGTGCTTGGCTATTCAAGTATTCAACATCCTTTTTTGTTTTATTAAAATGTTTAGGGAAAAGTGGAATTATAGAAGTAAACTCGGTGGTTCTCAACTTTCAAAACAAACGTTATCTAGGTCCTTTGGACTTTGTTTTTACAAAATTTAAGAAGTACTGATTTATTACAAATGAATTATTTTGGCTAAAATGTTGAAATTCCTAATGGTACACATAATGTTTATCTATAACAGGTTCTTCTTGCAAAACGGAAATTGGATGGAAAATTTTATGCTGTCAAAGTGCTGCAGAAAAAAGTAGTTCTCAACAGAAAAGAGGTAAAATAAAATAGCTATTGTGTCTCCTAAGCCCATTTGCTCAATTAACAGAATTATTTTCAGGTGCATAAGACAATTGATCCTTTACTTTTTTTTTTCCAGCAAAAACATATTATGGCTGAACGTAATGTGCTCTTGAAAAATGTGAAACATCCATTTTTGGTTGGATTGCATTATTCTTTCCAAACAACTGAAAAGCTTTATTTTGTTCTGGATTTTGTTAATGGAGGGGAGGTGAGTTTTATAACTAGTTTTCTAATATTAATAGTTTAGGAAGAAAAGCATAAAGTCAAAGTTTTTTTTATGTTTTAAGAGGACCATGCATTATCACCAGCTGTTTGTTCAGTAGCAATAATACTCAAGGTACTAAGTACACTACAAGATGTGAAGTGTAACACAGAGCTCTTAAGCATATGGTATGGTTGGGAAGGTTTGTAAAAGAACCTTGGTGTGAAGCTACAGACTTCACTGACACATTTGTCTGAAGCTATATAGCAAGAATAATATATTGAGATATTAGAATAAAACAGTTGAAATTTAGGTAATTGTATTAACAGTTAAATATAAATATTAACTCCAGCATGTCATTTTCTGAAGTGTGCAAACTATTAATCAGATTAGATAGTCCTCTAATAAAGGCTTCTGTGGTAAAGTCAGTTTAGGAAATGTTTCATATTATATCCCTTTCTTGGGATTTACAGTATGTTTCAGCATGTTAAACAAATCCAGGATATCTTGGAGGAATTTTTTTTTTTTTAACCACGTAGTTCCCTTTTTTGTTTGAACCAAATCTGTTAATGATATTTCCCAAAACATTGATTCAGATGGATATTGAAATATGCTTTGAGAAAGGCTCCTGTTATGATAACTACAGTAATAGCTAACATATATTGAGTATTACTTCTTTGCCCAGCACTCTGGCTCTGTCATATTCATATATTCTTTTATCTTCACCACAACCATGTAAGACAAAGAAACTGAGGCACAGAGAAACTAGGTAGCTTATGAAAGTCACGTGGTTAGTATGCTAGTGGAGACAGGAATTGAACTCCAATAGTCACTCCAGGATGTAGACATCTAACCACCGCATACTTCTACTTCTCTGCCCTCACTCCTTTCTAATTCATTTGATCTTTAATCTGTTGATGTATCTGAAAATAATTTAACTAATAAATATTTTCATATTTTAAAAAGGGATCTTTCATCTCCCAATCTCAGAGAAGAGAGAGAGAAAGAGAGAGAGAGAGAGGAAAAAGAATATTTCAACCTTACTGTAGTACATTTAACTGTAGAATAAAGAATCTATACGGAAGACCAGTTTCTATTCTGCAAATCCAAAAGAATCTATAAGGAAGACCAGTTTCTATTCTAGATCATCCTGGGGGGAGGTTGTACAAAGAATCATTATTCACCTCTCTACATCTATTACAGAAGCTCCCTTAAACTCCTAAATATAAAGGCACCATGATTTAGTCTTCCAGGCACCCTGATTTAGTGATGTCAATGACCTCACACTGTTCCTACCTTGAATGTTGTCATTTTATTTTTGTGTGCCTTAGTGCTAACAGTTAATGGCAATTTATTGAAGCTTGGCACTTTGCAAGTGTTTTACATGCAGTATTCAAGTTAAATCATTACAACTCTTTGAGATAAATACTGTAACCACTTTATAGATAAGGACATTGAGGCTCAGAGAGGTTAAGTTACTTTCTCAGTGTCACAGTGTTCTAGTAAGTATCAGGCTCTGGGTTTAACCTAGACATCCCAACTGCAAAGCCCATTGAGTGCTACCATATGTCTTTGAAATGTCCATGTGAGGCGTCTATCTGCAGATGAGATTCTACTGCAAATTTTCTGCTTTGTGTGTGGTTTTTTGTGGTGTTTTAGGACTTTGCTTCTAAGCCCTTTTTACACAGTGACTGCTCATAAACTGAGCAGCAAAAATGGAAAAAGGTAGGTTTGTCATCTAAAAGATGTACTAGGCTAAGGTAAAAAAAAAAAAGGAGAATGATATGTAATGGATTGCATGGAGCAGGTGGAGAGGAGGAGTTGAGTGGGGCAATAGAAAGACAAGGATTAAAGATGAGGGAGGAGAAAGGACAGAGAGAGAGGTGGAGGAGTGTGGTTTTATGTGTTCCCTATTATTACTACTGTTATTTTCCCCCCAGTGTTCGTATTTATATTTTAACCTTGACGTGTGATGCTTACTTTTGTATACTACTTCATGTCTTTTTTGGAGAAAAGTAGAGTTTAAACTGAGTTTATTGTACTGGGCAGATACACAAGCCTTTCTGAGCCTCAGTTTCCATGTTGATTTCCTACCTAAAAATTGTTAGGTAATGTTCACACAGGAGACATCAACATAGAGGTGGTAGTTGAAATAATCAGAATGGATAAGATTGCCTGAAAAGGGTATTTGGAGAAAGAATAACAGTGAACCAAGGGCAGAAACCACATCATCCTGTCAGCACCTGGAGCCACTTCCCCCAGTAGTTAAATGCCAGGTGGTAAGAGATTAAGAACTAGGAAGAACAGTAAGTCCTCTTCATACAAACGAGTTTCATTCTGAGAACACATTCATAAGTCCAATTTGTAAGTCCAATAAAGTTAACCTAGGTACCCAACTAACACATTTGGCTATATATAATACTGTACTGTACTGTAATAGGTTTATACTACTTTTCACAAAAATAATACATAAAAAATAAATATACATTACTGTATAGTACACAAAAGCATAACCACTTGTAGAGGATGCATGCACATGACAAAATATGCCAGAAACATGAACTAATTTGCATGATTGGACATGTAAATGCATGTTCACATCTTTGAAAGTCAGAGACGTGAAGGTTGATATGTAGGGGACTTAGTGTATAAGAAATGAACTGGAGAGTTGAATTGCTGCTCAGCTCCAGCCAGTTGCCACTACATTGGCATTTCGACCTGACAGTTCAGGCCTTCCTTTTTTCTTCTTTTCTTTTTAGAAGAAAACAAAACTGAATTTTTACCCACCTAGATTATAAATTTTTAATGTTATCAGTGAATTCAGATTTTTCTAAAAACAGTGTTTGGCTCAAGGAAATTATATCTGTGAGTTATATTTGTTCTGCTAGTCACTCATTTTCAATCTCTGAATAGTAGGGTTTTTGTTATTGTTTTGTTTTTAATGAAAAAAACCAGAAAGACCTGGTAAAATAATTACATGGCAATATCAACATTGTTGGTCTTCATTGATAATCTTTTCCAACATGATTGCCTGGAAGGGAGAGGATACTGTGGCACTAAGGATTGAGGAATAAATGGGAGATGGATGACATTAGCAAGGGTAAACAGACATGTGTTTGAAGAGAGAGAATGATTGTTAGGTGGGGGATGTGGTCGAAGTATAGTCACAGTTCTTTGCTTTGGTACATGTTTATCACAAGTTCAAAGTCATAAAGACAATTACTTACTTTGTATTTACAGAAAATATTTGTCTAATGCTATGATCCTAACATTCTCCACCCCCAATTTTACAGCTATTTTTTCACTTACAAAGAGAACGGTCTTTTCCTGAACACAGAGCTAGGTTTTATGCTGCTGAAATTGCTAGTGCATTGGGTTACTTACACTCCATCAAAATAGTATACAGGTAAAATCTTAAAATACTACTTCTAAAAATGTCTTTTAATATTTATTTCAATTTATATTCAGTTTTGCTTTTTTTTTTTCCCCTCCTTTTAATTTGATAGAGACTTGAAACCAGAAAATATTCTTTTGGATTCAGTAGTAAGTATTCTCCTTTAAAAATCCACTGTTTCTCAATTTTTTGTTGTTACTGTGATTAGTGGAAGAAAGTCTCAAAGGTTCCATACTGCATGATTTCACCATTTACATAACATTGTCAAAATGATAAAACAGTAGAGTTGGAGAACAGACAGAGAATGCAAAAATAAAGGGTTAGCACAAGGGAATTCCTTTGTGGTGAAATAATAGTTCTCTGTCTTGATTGTAGTGGTGGTTACATCTGTATTGCATCGAGCTACACAAACGCATGCACACACCTACACACACACACGTAAAAAATAAAACCGGAATAAGGTTGGTAGTCTGGTTAACAGTTTTGTACTAATGTCAATTTCCTGTTTGATATTGTATTGCAGTTGTAAGATATCAACATTGAGGGAAGCTGAGTGAGGGGTACACCAGACTGTGCTGCTTTTGTAATTTCATGTGGATCTATAATTATGTCAAAATAAAAAGTTTTTTAAAACTATCCATTTATATCCATGCATTGTTTTATCTTACTGCCCTTGTATTTTTCAGGGACATGTTGTCTTAACAGATTTTGGGCTTTGTAAAGAAGGAATTGCTATTTCTGACACCACTACAACATTCTGTGGGACACCAGAGGTAAGAAATTTGTTTCATTTGTCATTTATGTAATCATGTATGAAATGCAAATATGAATCACAAATTGTATATATAAATTTTAAATAAGAAAAGTAGAATAAAAACCATCATTTCAGCTTCCAACCAGCTAGAAATATCAGATAATCATCCCTTCTGAACATTTAGAGTTTATTGATAGGTGGCATTTTTAACTGTGATTGTGAGATACACCATAAGACCTTTTTGAGTAATCCAACAAAGATAAATTATGCTTGTTTGTTTTTAATGTTAAAAATTTACCTTAGACTTCTTTAACCATTTGATTTTATTTCTTATTCTTTTTAAAAAATCACAAATTAGTGATGAAAATGTCCTAAAATTGATTGTAGCGATAGTTGTACAACTCTGCAAATTTGTCAACAGCCATTGAATTGTACTCTTTAAGTGGGTAAGTTGCGTGATATGTGAATATATTAATAAAGCTTTTTTTTTAATGAGCTGAAGCAATTATGGCAAAATATTAACATTGCCTACATTTGGGTTGCAGCTTTACTGGTTTCTATTATACTTTTCTGTGTGGTTAAAATGTTTTATTAAAAAATTATTTCTTTAAAGAAAAAAGCAGTGGATGTGAGAAACAATCATGAATCAGAATGTATTAACTTGAACATCCCATTCTCTAATCATATTAGCTAGCAGAAACGTTTCTTTCTATTTGTGACAATAATAATAATCCTTACAATTTATGTAAAAGCCTTACTATTCTCATTTCACATACCCAAGTTTAGTTTATTTTAAACTGTCCTAATTTCAGTGTATTTACAGTGATCTTAGTTGCCATATAATTTCGTTATTGTGGCATACTTGCAAGTACAATATTAAAAATTGTGTGATAAAATAGCTTACACAAACCTCTAATGGAGATCAGAAACTTAATTAAAAGTACCTATCAGTCTCAAACCAGGTGAAGTGGGGACCAAAGTGAGACCCAAACTTTATCTGTACAATTACTATTTGTATTTGTATACCTAACTCTGAATTGTACCCCACATCTTTAAAATAAAATTTAAAAAAATTAAAAAGTACCTATGAATAACAAGTGTCTACCTTGAAATGTGTTTTTTTCTTCCTTTCTCTCTCTCTAACCCTAGCTCTTATATATATTTTTAATCAGTCTATTTTGGTTTATGCATAAAGGCACATTTTTTATGTATGTTGATTTTACAGTTAAAATCTCAAGTTCTGTAATTTTTAGAAAAGACAAATTTTTTTGGTCATCAAAATCCAAATGTGGTCAGTTTATTATAGTTATTAGAGTCAAGTTCTCACTCTGTTGCTCAGAGCAACAGAGCGCAGTGGCATAATCATAGCTCACTGCAGCCTTGACCTGGGCTCAGGCAATCCTTCCACCTCAGCCTCCTGAGTAGTGGGGACTTTGTAGTACACGCCACCACACCTGGCTAATTTTTTTATTTTTCGTGGAGACGAGGTCTCGCCATGTTGCTCACACTGGGCTCAAGTAATCCTCTCATCTCTGCCTCCCAAAGTGGTGGGATTCTAGGCATGAGCCACTGTGCCTGGCCAGGAATTATTAAACCATTTATGTATTTTTTGCCATTGCTATGGATCACATAAAAAGATTAAGAGGAAATTATTTCCGTACACATATTTTATGTGGGGAGAGATAATATATTTGGAATTTAAAATTCCAATTTTTTCTTTCACCAAGAAGGAAAAAAATGGATTATAGTTGCCACATGAAGTCTTTTTTCAAGGGGAAAACCTTACAAATAATGACCACATTAATTTCTAAAATAAATTAATCTTGTGAAGGACTTTTCCCCAAAATACTACTTTATCTACTTACTAAGTTCTACATTTGTTATTCTCTTCCAGTTGTCTTAACTGCATCAGTTTCAGAAGAGAAGTACATAAACATAATGTTTGGGTTTTTTTGAGTTGGAGTCTCACTCTTGTTGCCCAGGCTGGAGTGCAGTGGCATGCTCACGGCCACCGCAGCCTTGACCTGCTGGGCTTAGGCGACCTTCCGCCTCAGCCTTCCAAGTAGCTGGAGCTACGGAGGCACGTCACCTCACCTGGCTAGTTTTTGTGATTTATTGTAGAGACAAGGGCTCACCAAGTTGCCCAGGCTGGTCTCCAACCCCCAGACTCAGGCAATTAATCCTCTCGCCTTGACCTTCCAAAGTGCTGGGATTACAGGCTGAGCCACCGCGCCCGGCCAGCATATGTATTTTGAAGTGTCCTGGTTGACACTACCTAAGAACCACTGGCATAAAATGAGAGCACCAAACCCTCTGAAAACCTAGATAATATGTTTTTAGCATGAAAGGATAACACCTAAAATTTGTAAAATGTCTCAGTTATCCCTAAATTTTATCTTAAGCTGTTTATTGAGTTGCTCTAATATTTTATTCTTTTTCTACAGTACCTTGCACCTGAAGTAATCAGAAAACAGCCCTATGACAATACTGTAGATTGGTGGTGTCTTGGTGCTGTTCTGTATGAAATGCTGTATGGATTGGTATGTATTTCTAGACTTTATTTTCCAATGTATTACCATTGATTTGGCTCTGTCTGCCTGCCTGTCATTCTTCCTTAGTAATCTCATGGACACTTAGATAATACTAACAGAGCAGAAATATCTGGTTAAATGAGTCTAAAACCACATTAGGAATATGCACAAAAAGAAAAACTTTTTATTGTGTTACTCATCATACTAATTACTACTTCAGGTATACTCATCCCACTGGCATTTTTAGTAATAAACACCTAGTTATAATTACCTGCTTTCATTTTCATAGTAAAATTATTTGTTTTCTTTGTTCAGTTTACCACAAACATCATTCTGCCTAATTTCAAAAACATGGAAAGAAAATTATTTTTGCATTTATCAACACTTACTTAAAGATATTTTAGAAGATAATGCCTTTTGGTTTTTGCCTTTAATTTTGTTTTATAGGATTAAATTAATACATTGGTATTCAGCTTTTCCCATCACTAGAGATCACCCTTTATTCTTTTCCTTGAAAACACCATGTTGTAAAGATTTTATTGAAAAAAATGAAATTTAACTATGCAATAGATTTCCACGGTTTCTACTAGGTAAAGACACATCAGACCACCTAGGGCTGCTGATTAACATGTAAAGTTGTTTTACTATATTAATATTGTTCCAACCCAAAGCAAACAATTTAAGCCTTTTAGTTAGCTTACATATCTTAATAAGAATAGCATGGATTTTTATTTAGGCTTTCTGAAATATTTCAAATAATTTCTAGACTCCCTTTGTGGTCCCACAAATGTCCAGCAGCCTTGTGCTGGGAACCACATGCTCATCTCTGAGGTTGCTGCCACCATTGATACAGAGTGCCACCATCAGCCGAGACCTGAGCTGGAGTGTTTGTTTTTGGTTTTTTTTCCTGAAAACTGGAAACTTTCAATGAAATTCGCATGAAGTACATTTTAGAGCATTTGTTTCATGTTGCTAATTTTGAGTGGTAGGTTTCTGTAAAAGCCAGTATTGTCTCTTCTTTTCCCTTGATTGTGATCTGCTTGTTAAAAGAGCTAGTCTTCTGGTTATGCTTCTGACTTAGAAAAAGCATTGGGAAACCACTGTACATCGATCTTCCTTTCTTCAAGCACTGGCTATGCTACCTTGATATCTCAGAATCCTTTGAACATCTTTAGAGGATTTTGAAATTATAAAATATCATTGTTTATAAGATGCAGTTGATTTAAAAGAGAACTTTTTGAAACATATACTTCATTAATAAGACTTATATTGGCTTTTTAAAAATGAAGTTATATTTTTAAAGGTAAAAAATAAAGTCTCTTCTTTCCTATGGAAAAAAAAGCAAAGTGACAAGCTTATAAAACTCCTTTAACTTTAAAAATTATTTTTACTATAAACCTTTTAATTAGGTCTCTTATGTGGAAGCTGTACCCTAAGTCTTTAAGCAATGACAGCATTTTAATTCTGCAGAGTACATTCATAATGCTCTCACTGTCAAAAGTACTTAGGAAGGAGCATTATCTTCAGGTTTCCATCTCTACTAGAAATCTCTTTGTTTTGGTGAGCTTATTCCCAATTCTCAAGAAATTATTATATGTTTGATCTGTCTTGAATCTCCATCTCCAATAATTCTATCATTATGCCTATGATGAGGTTGATGTTTTTCTCTCAGACAGATACTGTTACAAGTTGTATACAATTTAACAGTTTTCTACAAGGTGCTATTGCACAAACTGGTCCTAATTCACTCAGTGATGTTTATTAAGCTCTGTGATGTGTTGGGTTTTAGAATTTCTGCATCGGGAGGCCACACTGCACATGTTTTTGCACTGCTAGAGGCCCACACGTTTCTTCTACTGTCCAACCCTGACTGCTCCCTGCAAATGAAAGCCAAATTTAACTAACTTAACCCCATTTTGTCATAATGCAATTTCCACTAAGTTTCTATATTTTGCTTTTTTTTCCCAGCCTCCTTTTTATTGCCGAGATGTTGCTGAAATGTATGACAATATCCTTCACAAGCCCTTAAGTTTGAGACCAGGAGTGAGCCTCACAGCCTGGTCTATTCTGGAAGAGCTCCTAGAAAAAGACAGGCAAAATCGTCTTGGTGCCAAAGAAGATTTTGTATGTAGCATGTTTCCCAGTTCCAGCTATATTTAAACTTATTTAAAATTTGGAGATAAAACTTTATATGGTGTTTAATGGAATGAATATAACTATGGAGAACAGCACCATGGATAAAAACATACTTGTCCCATAGTTTTCACCCATGTTTATATAAAACTATATAGTATTTCAAGCACTTTCACTTGCTATTTTTTCATTTGGTTGCTATAACAATTTGGTCCTCTGCTCTTCATCTTCTCCACATATATCTTTCATACCCTATTATTTATTTTATTTTAATTTACTAAAATTTCCCCTTCCCCTCCTCCTCCTTGTTAAAAAATGTTGCATAACATGTTTTCAACTACCTAAGCTTTTTTTATAATTTTAATTTTTATTGCTAAATAATACTAGCATTTCCATAAACTAACCAACTAGGACTACCTAAAGTTTTAAATCATTTTTAAATTTTATTTATTTATTTATTTATTTTTTTAAAGCAGCATTTATTGAAAGGACAGAAAAACTCCCACAGTGGGAGGGGACCCAAGGAGGTTGCCCTAAATCATTTTTTTAAATAATTAAGTAGGCTGGATGCAGTGGCTCACTGCAGTATAATCCCAGTACTTTAGGAGGCTGAGATGGGAGGATTGCTTGAGCCCAGGAGTTTGAGACCAGCTGAAGTAACATAGGGAGACTTTGTCTCTACACAAAAATCAAAAAATTAGCTGGGTGTGGTGGTGCACACCTGTAGTCCCAGCTACTCAGGAATTTGAGGCAGGTGAACTGCTTGAGCACAGGATTTGGAGGCTGCGGTGATCTATGATTGTGCCACTGCACTCTAGCCTGGGCAACAGAGTGAAATCTCAACTCAAAAAAAAAAAAGAATTCAGCTGCTTTCTGTCTATAAGAGGTAATACCTTTGCCTTGAACTAACATTAAATCGGTTTTTTGATTTTTTTTTTCTCTAGAACTTGGTGATACTTCCTTGAGATAAATAGGGGATCTGCACGTTTGTTTCAAAGCAGGGTGATTAAATTCTCAGTGTCGTTACCAGTGTTAGTGTATCAGTAAATTCACAAACTATTGAGGACCATGAACTTTTAAATTCTTTTCTCGGGTATTCTTGGAAGCTGTTTATCAGCCTTGAACTTGAGCTATGAATAAAAGACTTCCCTGCTGTTGCCTTCTCATTCCTCCTGTTCCCCAGTTCAGCTGGTAGTTCTGTCAACAATATCCTATCCATTGTTTCAGTCAGTCTTGTTAATGTTCCACCCCTCCTTGTCTATTGATCTTTTTATTGAATTCACTGGCAGAAATTGCAACCCTGGATGAATTCACTTGTCATCTCCTGGGCTGCTGAACAGTGCTGAACAAAGTAACACAACTGGGCATATTAAAAGCATGTAACCTGAACCCCTTCAACTTCTTCTGTGCTTCACCACTGTTTGATAATGCTCCTGTGTTTCTCTGTTTAGCTTACTGGCCTACTCTGTGTGTTAACTATTTCATACCTTCTCTCCAAACCTCCAGATTCCTTCTTGTTCTTCACTTTTAGCAGATGATCTTGCCTTCTGTTTTATAAGGAAAACAGAACATCAGAGAGGAACTGACTCTGCTTCCTGTTATCAAATTTGCAGACCTCCCAGCACTTTGGGAGGCAGAAGTGAGCAGACTGCCTCAACCCACGGGCTCGAGAACAGCCTGGGCAACTTGGCCGAGACCACATCTCTACAATAAATCAAAGAAATTAGCTGGGTGTGGTAGCACATGCCTGTGGTTCTGGCTACGTGGAAGGCTGAGGTGGAAGGATCACCTGAGCCCAGCAGGTCAATACTGGGGTGGCCATGAGCATTCCTATATATACCTGCAAGAACCTGTCATTTCTTTCTTCCTATTAGTGGAAGATAACTGTTTTTGCCTGTGCACTGGATCCTGTCTACTTTCAAGGAACTCTGTGCTTTTTTTCTGCACAGATAACTGCCACCTTTTGTTCTGGTTTCTTCTAATCAATAATTAAATGTTTTCAGGTCCCTTGTTTCAAACCAAAACAATTCTCAATCCTACTGTCCTGCAAGGTACTACTCTATCCTCTTCCCTTCTTAACTAAACTTGTTGAAAGTTTCCTGTTTTCACTGTCCCTTTTCCAAGCTTTCTCTTTTCTCAGTCTACCTTAAAATAATCAGTAGAATTACTGGATACTTCTATTCCTCTGCTTATGCTCTCAGCAGCATTTAAACTTGTAACACTCTCCTGTTCTCTTGGCTTCTGAAGGGCACTCTCTCATCTCATCTCATTCTTTCCTTTCTGTATTTCTGGGCCTTCCTCCATTACTTTCTATGTAAGCTCCTCTTCTTCAACCTATTAAGTGTTACAGTTTCTTGTTACTATCCTATACCCTCTTTTCCTCTGTGTTCTCTTTCTGGACAATCTCAATTGGTCTCGTGGTTTTATTTATCTATACGCCTGTATCGCACATGTTTATATCTTCCAGACCTCTCTTCTGAACTCTAGACTTACACAATATTTGCCTGCTCCACACCACCACTTAGATTTTTTTGACAGTACCTCAAACACAGTATGTTCAAAATTGAACTTCTGCTGTTGTCCTTCTGTGCTCCCTTTCATATTAAAGGACATCACTATCCATATGATTATTCAGATTAGAAATCTAGGAGGCATTCTTGACTCTTAAGTCTTTCTTCTGTATTTAACAAACAGCCAGTTTCTGTTATATTTGCTGCCTAAGTCTTTCCCATATCCAAATACTTCTGTCTCTCCTGGCTGCTACTACTCTTTTCCTACCATCAGTTGTCTTTAGTTTGGCCATGGTGGTTCTTTTTCCTTTATTTAGTCTTGACTCTCCAAACCATTTTTCCTTGTAGCCAAGGTGGTTCTTAAAGAAAAACTTGTAACTGAAACTCCTTGATGGCTTCCTATAACCCTATAATAAAATCCAAAATTCTTAATGTAGACCTGATATGATATGCCTGGTTTAGCTCTTAGGCTTCCCTTTATGTGACAGTCCCCTCCTTCTCTATACCACAACCATATTGGACTCTCATTTTATTGACCTCTGCCGCCTCAGACCTTTCTGTTCTACTTGGAACATGCTCCCCTCATTCTTTTATCTGGCTTATTATTACTCACCTTTCAGACCCGTAGCCAGACATCACTTTCTCTAAGAAGTCTTTTTTAACCCACCAAACTAGATTGGATTCTACTTTACACACTATCATGGCACTTTACAGGAAAAAAAAGCTAGAGTCAATACTGTGCCAACTTTAGTAGTACCAATCCAAAGTGGGATTTTTTTTTTTTTTTTTTTGGTAATAGATAGAGCTCATGACCTTAATGACCTCATGACCTCTACCCCACTGAATAAAACCCTCTACCCTATGACTTCTTTATCTCCGCTGCTCCAGTAATAGTACTGTTTTCTTTGTACTTATGTAGTGCTTTATTCTTTTCACAGCATTTTTATTTCCATATTTTATTTTGATTCTTAAAACAACCTATGGTGTTTAGGGCAGATTGTTTTTCTTTTTTTTTTTTTGAGTTGGTGTCTTATTCTGTCGCCCAGACTGGAGAGCAGTGGCATGCTCATGGCCACCCCAGCACCCCAGAGACCTGCTGGGCTCTGACAATTCTTCCACCTCAGCCTTCCAAGTAGCCAGAACTACAGGTGCATGCTACCACGCCCAGTTAATTTTTTTTTTATTTATTGTAGAGATGAGGTCTCACCAAGTTGTCCAGGCTGGCCTCGAACCCTCAGGCTCAGGCAATCCACTTGCCTCAGCCTCCCAAAGTGCTGGGATTACAGGCTGAGCCACTGAACCTGGCCGGGGTAGAAATGTTAACTCCATTTTACCTCTGAGGAAACTATGACTGTAAAGAAGATATAACTTAAGTTTAAGTAGGTCATTCTAAGTAACTTTTTTCAGGTCTATTCTGGTAGTTTTTTTTAACCACTTACATGAATAATGTCATTTTTCTTTATGAATAACACAAACATGTGCCTAAGAAGAATTATTGAGGGGTTAAGTGGTAATGGTTTGGCTTCGTAAAATTCTTCGGTTGGTATACAATCAAATCTTCAGCATTAGTTTTTAAAAATGTATTTTTTTTTAATATTCTAGCTTGAAATTCAGAATCATCCTTTTTTTGAATCACTCAGCTGGACTGACCTCATACAAAAGAAGATTCCACCACCATTTAATCCCAATGTGGTAAGTATATTTTCAAACCTTTCTTTCTAAAACAATAATGCATAGAACCACAGTTCATTAAAATTTTGGAAATAGATCTCAGAATGGAGTCATTGCCTAAATATGCATGAAATACGTCACCTAGGGTTGTCTACTACAACTAATGACTGGCTGACTCATTTCATACAGTGCATCCAGAAATTGACTGTTTCAGAAATGATTCCATTAGGGACAGTTTCTGTCCCAAATTTCTAGAGTTTGTAATAGAAACCTAGGACTTTTAAGAATTATATTTTTTTTCAGATTGAAAATGTTGGCAGAATGTAGTTATCCTCAGATAAAAGCATCATTGGTCACATTAGAGAGTTAGAAACTCCTTTTAAACAACATGGAAAATGGAAGCAATGTTGACTTCACTGTTAGATACCTCTAACTTTGTATCCCTGCTCATCTATGATTAATTAGAGTTTAAGCCTCTCCATACCTTTTTTTTTTTTTTTTTTTTTTTACTTTTTTTCTTTTTTCTAACATGGGCGGTGAAGTTTAATTTAGATGGCATTTGCAAAAGCATCTGAGTGCACACAATAGATAGTCAATTAATTTTAGTTCCTTTCTCCCTTTCTCTCCATTTGGGAACTTGTCTATTAAATAGTTATTGTTAACTTAGTTAGAAAATACAAATAAGTATGATGGTGGGCTCTGTCTTACAGTTTATTAAAAAAATAAACTATATAAAGAAAAGAGTTAAATAACTATGTTTAGCACATATTAGGCATTTAGTATTTTGACTGAATTAAAATAGATAACAAAACAAAAAAAAGATGCCTCATAATAACGTATGATTACATTTATGGGGGAAAAAGCAGTTGACAGAAATTGTCTTTGATGCTTACTCTCCCAGCGAACAAAAGGAATTAATTGATTTTTTTTAGTCCTGTTGGTATTTTATATTTTAATAGGGCTAGTTACTAGGAAAGGGAAGATTTGGATTATTGACCATGCTAAGCTTCAGCATCTCCCTGATGAATGTTTCTAGCAGTTAATTAGGAGTCATTTCAAAGTCCAACTGGTTACATGAGGTATTTATTTACTTCAATTATATGTGTCCAAGTAGTCTGCATTATAAAAGGACTAGAATCAGTTTATTTCCTCATTAACAATGAATAAAATGTATTCTGAATTTTTTAATCCACAGAATTGAGGTGACACCTCTAAATATTTAATTTATCCTGACTAGCTTTGATTGCTTAATGTTATCCTTTCAGCAGCTGATAGTTACTATAAAAGAGAAGGAATAATAGCAGTGACGTAAAATAGCTAATAAAAGCATTGTAATGAGTACATTATTATCTTTCAAATTATTTTTGCTATAAAACTCACCAACAAGTAGTTTTTGTTACCTTGAAAGATTGATTTTTCAGTGTACCATTTCAAAATAACCAGAACAAAGCAAGCCCCTCCAAAGTAAGCCTTTTTAAGATAGGACTTATTGAAACTTCATCTGAAATCCTCTAAATTATTATGAAAGCTTCCCCTAACATTTCATTCCATGTTAGGTATATCCAGGCTGCATGCCTTGCTTCTACTTTAATCCTCAGAATAATTGACTTTATTGTTGCTTTCATTTTGGCAGCTTTTTGGAATATAGCTTTCTCAGGTTTTTTACTCCCTTTTTGAAATATTGACTGTTCTGTATAGTTAACAGTTCTGTGACCTGTCTCTACTTCAGAAATGTTTGCTAATTACATATAGAAATCTACTGTAGGCTGGGCGTGGTGGCTCATACCTATAATCCTGACACTTTGGGAGGCTGAGGCGAGAGGGCTGCGTGAGGCCAAAAGTTAAGAGAGCAGCCTAGGCAACATAGTAAGACCTTGCCACTACAAAAATAAGTGTAAATAGTAGCTGGGCATGGTGGCTGATGCAGAAGGATCACCTAAGCCCAGGAGGTCGAGGCTGCAGTGAGCCGTGATCATGCCACTGCACTACAGCCTGGGGAACAGAGACCCTGACTCAAAAATAAAGTCTACTGTGAACTTAAATTTAGAAAAGTATGTAAACAGAGTTGATTATTTGGTGAGAGAGGGCTCACTAACATTTCAAATAAGTGTCCCCAGAAAATAATCTCTAAATTAAAAACATCTTTACCATCTTGGCACAGTGGCTCATGCATGTAATCCCAGGTGGAAGGATTGCTTGAACCCAGGAGTTGTAGCAAGACCTCATCTCTATAAAAAAATCAAAAAATTAGCTGGGTGGTAGCACATGCCTGTAGGCCCAGCTATCGAGAGGCTGAGGCAAGAGGATTGCCTGAGCCCAGGTGATCTTGTAGTGAGCCTCACTGTACTCATGCCACTACACTCCAGTCTAGGTGGCAATGAGACCCTGACTTGAAAAATTAAAATAAAATTTTGTTAGGCCGGGCTTGGTAGCTCAAGCCTGTAATCCCAGCACTTTGGGAGGCCGAGTTGAGCAGATTGCCTGAGCCCACAGTTCAAGAACAGCCTGGGAAACTTGGCGAGACCTTATCTCTACAATAAAAATCAAAAAATTAGCTGGGCGTGGTAGCACACGCCTGTAGTTCCCACTACTTGGAAGGCTGAGGTGGAAGGATCGCCTGAGCCCAGCAGGTCGATGCTGGGGTGGACGTGAGCATGCCACTGCAATCCAACCTGAGCAACATCATGAGACTCCAATTAAAAAAAAATTTTTCTCAAATGTCTTTATCAGTTGTTATATTAATGCATTTGATTTAGTAAGCAGTTTGTAAACTATAAAAGCATTAAACAAACGTGAGAATAGAATTTGCATGGGGAATGGTTGACACACATGTCTGTGTGAGTTTGTCAAGTATAGTATAACCTTCCTCTGAAGAGAGAGGATGTGATGTGGAGCTGCAGTGGAAATAGCCTGGCTGTGCTCCAAAATGGGTCATTCAGAAGCCATATCTCTGGGGTTGGTCTGAACCTAGGGGAGAGACTGGTACCATCCTAACAATTCTGTAGCCTGAAAGAAAATGTTTGTTTCTAGTTCAGTGAATCCCCTTATATTAATGGTTTTTTAAAATTAGTTCAGTGTTTAAGGGTTTGGGTGAGATGAGAAATGGTTACTGAGAAAGTATAGAGTTCTGGAAGGGACAGACTGGAGTGAGTGTATGTATTAGTACCAGGACATATTTATGCTATAAATTTCCAAATACAGGGGAAGAGAAAAGGAATGAACTTTTAGTACCAACTGTGTGCCCAGCATTGTGTCAGGTCCTTTATATGTATTGCCTTGGTTCCTCTGAGGAATTAAAACCTAGGTATACATCTGACTCCAAACCATGCCACCTAAAAGTAAAGCCCTAAGATAATATTTTTTGTGTATAATCTTGAAGTAAGGAAAACTGTTTTTTTTTTTTTTTTTTTTGAGAAAGCAGAATTTATTGAGAGGATAGAAAAGCTCCCATAGTGGAAAGGGACCCAAAGGGGTTTCCCTGAGGATCACTTTTTAAAGCACAATCCACAACCCAGAAATCATAAAAGAGAAAAATTGGTAGAGTTGACCACTGAGATTTAGAAATATCTACATTTAAAAATACTACAAATAACGTGCTGGGCGCAGCAACTCATGTCTGTAATCCCAACTCTTTGGGAGACTGAGGTGGGAGGAGGACTGCTTGAGCCCAGGAGTTCAAGACTTGGGCAACATAGTGCAACCTTATCTCTACAATAAATCAAAAAATTAGCCAGGCATGGTGGCATGTGCCTCTAGTCCTAGCCACTTGGGATTCTGAGGCAGAAGGATCACCTGAGCCCAGGAAGTCAAGGCTGCTGTGAACCCTGATTGTTGTGATCATGCACTGCACTCCAGCCTGGGTGCGGAGTGAGACTCCAGTTCAAAAAAAAAATACAGCAAACTGGGGAAATTGTTCTTAGGACATGAAGCACTTTTACAAATAAATGAGAAAAAATGACCAACAACCAATAGAAATGCGGACAAAAGACACAAAACATGCAATTACAGAGAAAAAAGAAAAGGTAGTTTTTAATTATATGAAAAGATGTTCAAATTCACAGTTGAAGAGTGCAATATTAAACCATAACAGGTTATCATTTTTCACATAATAAATTAACACAGATCAAAAAGTTAGCTCTTCTAGAGTATAATGAAGTTATACACTAGTCTCAGTACTTTACATGTATCCGTTTAACTTAATGCTAACAACAATCCTATGAGATAGTACTGTTATTTTCCATATATTATGGATGAGAAAAGGTTAAGTAACTTGCCCAAAAATACAGTTAAAGTTGCAGAACTAGAATTTGAATTTCAGGCATTCTGAAGACAGAGCCTTCACTTTTAACATAAACTATACACTTACAGGTTGAGTATCCCTTACTCCAAAACGCTTGGGACCAGAAGTATTTTGGATTTTGGAGATTTTTTGATTTGGGGATATTTGCATTATACTTACCAGTTGAACAGCCTAAATCTGAAAATCTGAACTCTGAAATGTTTCAATGAGCATTTCCTTTGAGTGTCATGTAGACTCTCAAGAATTTTTGGATTTTCAGATTTGAGATATTCAACTTGTATTATTCCTGTCAGTACCAACCATGAGGACATTACAAAGCCAAGTCAAAGAACGTTTACTATCATTCATTGAGTACCTTCTACGTGTCATATTCTGGGAATTTTATGTATTAACTCATCAGATCCTCACAACAACATTAAGAGGTAGGTAATAGTATTCTTATTTTACAGAAGAGGAGACAAGCTCATCGAGATAAAGTAGTTTATACAAAGAATTACAGCTAGCAAATTTCATAGCCAGCATCCAAGAGCCCATGCTTCTAGGACTATGTATAAGAATTTGATGCGGACAAACATACATACTTATATAAATGTATATAATTTTTAGCATTCTTTGTCCTCTGTGGCGGATTTTCTCATATGGAAGGATCTAGCATTCTGGGTTTCCCAGTCTCTGCTCAGTTTGTAGATGTACCAGGCTAACTGTTGTCCTTGGCTTATAATATCTACTCTGAATTCCTGTCTGTTTTCCTCAGTTAGACTTGATGACTTGAACATCTTAAGGATTCCCTTCCCCATAGGGCAAAAATAGCCTAGAGCTTCAGGGGTGAACTTAAAGAATGAATCCCCTGAATTCGGTATCCTGGTTTTTATCTGTAAATATACTGGAAAGGTAGAGATTATTGGCTTACATCAGATTTGTAAAGGTAGATTAGAAACCACTGCCTTCGAGCCTAAACAGCCACTGTGCTTCTATTTTCTGCATAATTGGACCCCATAGCCCTTAGAGCTAAGGATACCCTAGCCAAATGCTTCATGGCTTTCTCTGTAGCACAATAAGAGTCACTTTAAAAATTTTACTTATAGCCCCTTCATTCCTTCATCAGAAGGCTTAGCCTACCCAGGATTGAGATACTGGATGGATAGGCATTTTATGGAATCTCAAATGCAAAGTACCATCCTGAAAACCTACCTGAGCCCCTGAGAAAGGGGATTAATTACCGGCTAGAATTTCTTTCTTTTTTTTTTTTGAGTTGGGAGTCTCACTCTGTCACACAGACTGGAGTGTAGTGGCCACTCCCCGCCACTGCAGCCTCGACCTGCTGGGCTCCGGCGATCCTTCTGCCTCAGCCTTCCAAGTAACTGGAACTATAGGCACGTGCTACCGTGCTCTGCTAATTTTTGATTTATTGTAGAGATGAGGTCTCGCCAAGTTGCCCAGGCGGGTCTCAAACAGGCAATCCACTCACCTCAGCCTCCCAAAGCGCTGGGATTATAGGCTGAGCCACCGAGCCTGGCTCCGGCTAGAATTTCAAATTAGCATAAGTAAGGTCTCTGTGAGTCTTCCTCACTCCACCCAAAAGAACTTTATCTGTTAGAACAGATAACTTCACCTAAATAATAAAGGTCAGGAAACGAAAAGCAGAAAAATGTTTTAAAGAAGTGAATTAGGAAGACATCTAAACTTGCCAAGAATAAATACACAAATTTATAAAGGAGTTTCAGTAGAGGACTAAATTAAAGAAAAGCTAAGGTGAATAATACTATACTTTTGATGTTTTAGGCTGGACCAGATGATATCAGGAATTTTGACACAGCATTTACTGAAGAAACAGTTCCATACTCTGTGTGTGTGTCTTCTGACTATTCAATAGTGAATGCCAGTGTATTGGAGGCAGACGATGCATTTGTTGGTTTCTCTTACGCACCTCCTTCAGAAGACTTGTTTTTGTGAACAGTTTGCCTTTCAGAAACCATTGAGCAAATATAAGTCTACTGATGGGACTGAAACTCCTATTTGTGTGAATATACTCAAATATGTATAACTAGTGCCTCATTTTTACATATAATGTTGAAAACTATGAAAAAAATGTATTTTCTGCTATATGCAAGAAAATAGGGCATTTCAAAGAGCTAAGTTTTGATTAAGATTTGTATTCTTGTTTATTAAGCTTATTTTTAAATAGAAATTTTAAAAGCTGTTATTCTTAATGTTAACCTATTTTTAAAGAAAACTTTTTTGCTATTGACTGTTTTTTTTCCCTCTAAGTTTACACTAACATCTACCCAAGATAGACTGTTTTTTAACAGTCTATTTCAGCTCAGTTAACTTATATTAATACCTTTGTAACTCTCTACTATGACTTTTGTTATCAAATCAGAACTATGCAAATGGTACATGGTTATTTCAGAAGAAACCATATCCTTCCCTGATAAGTCACTATTTGAAATAATCAGTTCATGGTAGGATTAAAGTATAAAAGCATAATTAACACATTGGCTGCTATAGTTAACTTGGAATTTGTTCGTTCTGCAGATCATTTAAGAAGTAACAAAAGGAAATCACTTGCTTTTGAAATACCAATTCAAATTTGTGGATTATTTTTCCTATGGAGGAAAATAAAAGTTCAATGGTTAGAAATGTTAAGTGTTCCCAAAGATCTGAAGGGTAATAAAGTATTGCTGGGTTTTTTTAGGTGGTGCCAAACATGAATGTCTCTGTGTCATATATTTATATTTCAAATATAGTCTATTTATGTGATCTTTTGATCTTTTGAATGTTTACTATACTGTTAAATAGTTCTAAATATTTTTATTTGCTTTTGCAAGTAGCTGTCTCAAAACTCTCTAATTAGTTAAGCAAAAAAAAAAAATTGAGCTTTATAGAGTATTTGCTTAACTGGAAATTAAAAAGTAAACAAATTATGGCTCAATTTAAATGTATGTAATTTCATTACAGTGTAACAAAAGTTAAAATAATTCAGGCAGATGCATATTTGTTCTTATGTATATTAGAAAAAGTACAGGAAACTGACCTTGAAATTATAACATACCAACTAACATGCTTGTATAGGTAAAAGAGAATAATATAGAAAAGCTACAAAAGAACGCTTAACTTGGAATTCTGATTCTTAGCTTAGAGTAGAGGTTTTTCCAGTCATGTAGGAAATATTGTGAAAGAATTTAATGACCCAACTTATATGCTCCAAGAATAAGCATCTCTTCCATGTATTTCTTGAGAATGATATCACAAAAGCATTTCTCACCAATGCTCTGGCTTACAAATGTTAAATAGAATTTGTGGGGGTAGGGGGAGGGCCATGTGCTTTTGTTAGGTTAACAATATTTACATTCAATACACTGAATCTTCCTTTAGAGGTAAGACTTTAATACTGCACTGTAAATATTTTGTTTATTTGGCACTACTGTAAGTTTAACTTTTACACAAACCTCTTTGCTTATTATAAAGCAAAATAAAAATGGTAGTTTCTTGTATGATTTTCTTTGTACTCAGTCATTTCTTAATTAAACTGCCAAAAATTAAAGTACAATGTTGTATATTTTTTAAATCAAACTTAAAATAGAATTTTGATGTTTCTCAGATCACAAGAAATATAAATCTATATAGTATAATAAAACTAGCAAAAAGACTAATGATCATCTAATGTCTGTCATTATTTGAAATTAAAATTGATGATGGTTACAATGATCATTACAAAATGAATTATTTATGTGTGAGAGGAAAAGTGTAACATTTTAATAGAAAATATTTGGACATATGAATTACTGGATTGTCATGGGTTGATGTGTATAATATTGAGGGAAGAAAATTTCTACCAAGTTTCAAGTTTATCTTTTCTCCCATAGCGTAAGTCTTCTAGAAAAATTAGGCCAGGCGCAGTGGCTCAGCCTGTAATCCCAGCACTTTGGAAGGCCAAGGTGAGAGGATTGCATGATTCCGGGGGTTTGAGACCAGCCTGGGCAACTTGGTGAGACCTCGTCTCTACAATAAACCACAAAAAATTAGCCGGGCATGGTGGCATGCATCTGTAGTTCCAGCTACTTGGAAGGCTGAGGCAGAAGGCTCACCTAGGCCCAGCAGGTCGAGGCTGCGGTGGCTGTGAGCGTGCCACTGCACTCTATCTAGCCTGTGCGATGGGGTGAGACTTAGACTAAAAAAAAAAAAAAAAGAAAACTATATGCTCTTTGGATTGTTGAACCATTTCATGTCATTACCAAAGTAAATTCAAAGGTCTAAATGAAGGCAAAAACAACATTCTTCATGGTACCCGTACCTTTTATTTTATTGCCTATGGTATAATGCAGGGCTTCCCAACTATTGTCATATTATAATACACATTGATAATTACATAGTGCATCTGGCACACCTGGGGAATACGTGCCAAACATAGGGCATGGTGGCTCAAGTCTGTAATCCCAGCAATTTGGGAGGCTGAGATGAGGGGATTGCCTGACCCCACAGGTTTCAGAACAGCCTGAGCAACTTGACGAAACCTCATCTTTACAATAAATCAAAAAAATTAGCTGAGCATGGTAGCACGAGCCTGTAGTTCTGGCTACTTGGAAGGCTGAGGTGGAAGGATAGCCTGAGCCCAGCAGATTGACGCCGGGGTACACTGTACTCTAGCCTGGGCAATAGAGTGAGACTCCAGCTCCAAAAAAAAAAAAAAAAACTGTACACAAGTATTTTGTACATCATTCTTTTGTACATATATACATTCTAAAACATCAGAGTGAATAGGCAGGAACACTTTCAGTAAAGCTGAAATGAGCTGTTCAATACAGTGTGTTAAAACTGATAATCCTTCATACAAGGAATTTGGAAGTTAGCTCTGTTTTGGAAGTTGGATTTTCTGCTGCTTACTTTTTTTTTTTTTTTTGAGTTGGAGTCTCACTCTGTCACCCACACTGGAGTGCAGTGGCCGCTCCCGGCCACTGCAGTCTCGACCTGCTGGGCTCCGGCGATCCTTCCGCCTCAGCCTTCCAAGTAGCTGGAACTACAGGTACACACTACCACACCCAGCTAATTTTTGATTTATTGTAGAGATGAGGTCTCGCCAAGTTGCCCAGGCAGGTCTCAAACCTGCGGGCTCAGGCAATCCACTCACCTCAGCCTCCCAAAGCACGGGATTACAGGCTGAGCCACCGAGCCCAGCTTGCTGCATACCTTTAATGGCAGTTTTTACTTTCGTTGGATTTTACAGATTTTTCTATTCCCAAGGTGATTGTTCATTGATATGTGTCTTAGTCCATTTGGGCTGCTAGACCAAAATACTGTTAATTGGGTGGCTGATAAATAACAAACATTTATTTCTCATAGTTCTGGAGGCTGGGAAATCCAAGATAAATGGTATTTTGGTATCTGATGGGGGCTCTTCCTCACAGATGGAGCCTTCTTACATGTGAAGGGGCTAATTAGCTCTCTGAGTGCGCTAATCCCGTTTACTAACCAAAAGCCCCACCTCTCAGTACTATCACATTTGGGATGAGACTTCAACATATGAATTTTGTGTGGATACAAACATTTAGACCATAGCAATATGAAACCCTGAAGTGTACATAAATGAGTTTCAGGTGGCTTGAGTGCCTTGAAGTGATGTACCAAGTTTTCTGTGTAAATAAGATCAGTGGGCGTAAAGGAGTGGGTTTTTTGCCACTTTTCCTTTACTCACCTAATAGTAAGATAAATTAGGGGCCAGGCATGGTGGTTCATACCTGTAATTCCAGTGCTATGTGAGGCTAAAGCAGGAGGACCAGTTGAGACAAAAGTGTTCAAGACTAGTCTTGAACAACATAGTGAGACCCTGTCCTTGCAAAGTAAAAAAATTATTAGCCAGGCATAGTGGCATGTGCCTCTAGTCCTGGCTACTCAGGAAGCTGAGGCAGAATGATTGCTTAAGCCCAGGAGTTCTTGGTTACAGTGAGCTATAGTTACAACAGGGCACTCCAGACTGGATGATGAAGTGAGACTTTTGTCTCTTTGAAAAAAATAAGAAAAAAATTGGGAAGAAGAGAGAGTAATTATTCTCTAAATTCCCTAATGGCATTCCAGTGGGAGGTATATGAGATGGAACCAAAACAACCAGAATTATTTTTTGAAGGGCAGGCCCCTTGTGGAACAGGCTTCTCCCACTAGTTAAGTGTTCCAGGAAGCCATCGGCATTAGTGTGCCAACTAGCATTGTGAGAGGCTGCATTCAGCTTCAGTGAATTTTTCAGCGTGTGTGCCCATTTCATGATGGATGATTTATAGGCATACCTGCCCACACCACACTGAGTGTTCAGCAGTTTGGGAGCAAAAATATCATGACCCCCATTGTCCCATCCTGCCTATTCACCTAATCTCATCCCAAGAGATTTTTTTTTTTGTTTCCCCAGATGAAAAAAGACCTCAAAGGGAAACATTTTGCAGAAGAGGTAGAAGAGGTGAAACAAAAAACGGCAGAAGCACAAAAGGCTTCAAGATTGATGAGTTCAAAATTGTTTTGAGCAGTGGAAAAGGTGTCTCAATAGGTGTATTGCATCAAATGGAGGGTTCTTTGAAGGTGACTGAAGTTTAAACATGTAAGAATAAATACACAATTTTTTATAAACCTGGGTTTTTTGGGTCCTCCCCCCTTGTATTTCATTTATGTAGCATTTTTTGGCTTGCCAGTGTTGTGTAATCTTTTGTCTGTAATCCTTTAAACATATTGCTTAGTAGCTAAAGGACTCCTACACAAAAGTATTTCTCATTTCACTGCTTTTTAGATATTATGCCCATTTGTACAGGGGTAATTGAGTCATAAAGAAAAATTGTTAGCTGTCCCCAAATTTAATTTTTTCTGTAATTGACCAGTCAAGACAGGAACAATTTAAAGCAATATTATACAAAAGAAAAAAGCTAATAGAGAATTGTCAATTGAGTGATATTCATAGCAGTGAAGTAGCCAAAGGATCCTGGAAATAAAAACTAACTTATTTTTACATATTGTACAGAAAACAGTTTAAAATATATTTATATCACTCTTTAAACCCTATTACTGGATTAACCAGGCACGTCTGGTGATTTTACAAATCTTGCATTCAAATGTGACTTGTAAATTTTTACTATAAATTCTTTTACAGGAATGTGTCTCATAGGTTTATCTTTTTTTCTAATATATTTTTTATCAATTTACTTTATTAAGTAGCAGAAGCTTTCACTTCAGTTTTAGTTAAATATTTGTGGGAGAGTCTACAGTGAGTTGTCAGTATATATAAGTTTTTTTTTATTGGTTAACTCATAGAATCCAGAAGACTTATATACAGTAAAGTCAGCCCACTCAAATGGTCAAATTTGGTCTCAGCATGTTGGAGTTTTTCCCGTTATTCCCAAGTAGTAGTTAATATAGCCTTGCTGTGTTAAATTTTTCTCGTATGTCTCAGTGATAGTAAATAATAATGCAAAAATTACAGCTGTTAAGGATACATTGCTGTTCAACACTATTACCTACTTTAATATGATATCTCCTAGCAGTATACATCAATCAAATAGCAAAAACAAAGATATACTTCAACAATAGACTAGATCAAGCAGAAGAAAGAATCTCATAACTTGAAGACAGGCTTTTGAAATAATTCAGTCAGATGAAAATAAATAGAATAAAAGATGAGCAAAGACTTTGTGACATCTGGGGCAACATAAAGTGACTAAATATACAAATCATCAGTATCCCTGAGGGTGAAGAGAAAATGAAAGGGTTAGAAAGGAGGCCCAAACTTCACCTGTATGATGACCACTTATGTACCTAACCCTAAAATATACTCCACATCTTTAAAATAAAATTAAAAATAAAGTATTAGAAACCTATTAATTGAAATGATAGGGGAAAACTTCTCAAGTCTATCTAGATTAAGACATTCAGATAGAAGGTTCAATGAACCCCAGGCAGTTAAAATGCAAACAGGTCTCTTCCACAGTACGTTATAATTAGTCTAAAGTCAAAGAGCAAGTTCTAAAAGCAGCAAGAAAAGGGCATCTACTCACATATAAATGAAATCTCATCAAACTAATGGCAGATTTCTCAGAAGAAACCTTACCAGCCAGAAGATAATGAGATTATATATTCCAAGTGCTTAAAGAAAAAAATACTTCTAGCCAAGAATACTGGATTCAGCAAAATTAACCTTCATAAATGAAGGAGAGAGAAAGTTTTTCCCAGACAAGCAAATGTTGAGGGAATTTGTTACCAACATCACTTTTCACAGAATGAGAAAAAAAAATCCTGAAGCGCATATGGAACCAAACAAGAGCCAGAATAGCCAGAGCAATCCTAAGCAGAAAAAAAAGGTGGCATCACATTGCCTGACTTCAAATTATACTACAAGGCTGTAATAACCAAAATAGCATGATACTGGCATAAGAAGAGACGCATGGACCAATGGAACAGAATAGAGAATCCAGAAATAAACTCAAACACCTACAACCAACTGATCTTTGACAAAAGAGACAAAAACACACACTGAGGAAAGGACACCTTATTCAACAAATAGTGCTGGAAAAACTGGATAACTACATGCAGGAAATGAAACTTGATCCTCTCTTTCACTGTATAGAAAAATTAAGATGGATCAAAGACTTAAATGTCTGACCAGAAACCATAAAAATCCTAGAAGAAAACCTAGGAAAAACTCTTCTTGACTTTGGCCTAGGCAAAAAATGTATGACTAAAACCCCAAAAGCTAATGCAACAAAAATAAACAAGTGGGAATTAGTTAAATTAAAAGCTTCTGCACAGAAAAAAAAAAAAAAATCAACAGCAACCTACAGAATGGGAGAAATTACAAACTGTACACCTGACAACTAATATCCAGAATCTACAAAGAAGTCAACAAGAAAAAGCAAATGACTCCATTAAAAAATGGGCATGCGACATGAACAGATATCTCTCAAAAGAAGATATATAAGTGGCCAACAGGCATATTAAAAAATTGTTCAACATTATTAATTGTCAGGGAAATGCAAATTAAAGCCACAGTGAGAAACTACCTTACACCAGTCAGAATGGCCATTTAAAAATAAATCATTACTGAGCCTGTAATCCCCGCTTTTTGGGAGGCCAAGGGTGAGTGGATTGCCTGAGCCTGCAGGTTTGAGACTAGCCTAGACAACTTGGCGAGACCTCATCTCTACAATAAATCAAAAATTAGCTGGGCATGGTGGTGCATGCCTGTAGTTTCGGTTACTTGGAAGGCTGAGGCGGCAGGATCACCGGAGCCCAGCATGTCGAGCTGGGGCGGCTGTGACCATGTCACTGCACTCCAGCCTGGGCGACAGAATGATACTCTAACTAAAAAAAAAAAAGCAGAAAACAATATTGCCAACACACAGAGGTGGTGAAAAGGGAACACATACACTGTTGGTGGGAATATAAATTAGTACAACCTCTATGGAAATCAGAATGAAGATTTCTCAAAGAACTAAAAGTGGATCCATCATTTGATCCAGCAATCCCACTACTAGGTATCTACCCAAAGGAACAGAGATTGTTGTTTTTAAAAAAAAAAAACCTGTATTTGCATGTTCATCGTAGCACAATTCACAATTGCAATGGTCTGGAATCAACCTAAATGCCCATCAACTGATCAGTGGATAATGATCTACTGATATAAATGTGATTATATATATACTATGGAATACTAATCATCTGTCAAAATGAATAAAATAATGTCTTTCATCCTAAGTGAACTAACTCAGAAACAGAAAACCAAACACCACATGTTCTCACTTATAAGTGGGAGCTGAACTAAGAGTCTGCAGAGATACAGAGAATGGTATAATGGACGTTGGAAACTCAGTAGGGAGAAGGTAGGAAGGGGTGGAGGAATGAGAAATCACTTGTTGGATACAATGTGCACAGTTGGGGTAGAAGCCCAGACTTTTTTGCTGCTATACAACGCATTCATGTAACCAAAAACTATTTGTACCCCCTAATGCTATTGAAATAAAGAAACAAAACAAAACTAAACTAAAAACTCTCCTGGATGGTCTAGGCAAAGAATTTATGACTAAAACCTCAAAATCACAGGAAATAAAAGCAAAAATAGACAAATGGGAGTTAATTAAACTAAAAAGCTTCTACACAGCAAAACAAATAATCAGGAGTGAAGAAACAACCTGTTTAATGGGAGAACATATTTATAAACTATTCGTCCAACAGGGGACTAATATCCAGAATATATAGGAACTCAAACAACCCAACAGGGAAAAAACCAGTAAGCCCATTAAAAAATGGGCAATGTGTGAGCTATGAGTGTTGTGATTGTGCCACTCACTCCAGCCTGGGGGACCTAGTTAGACTCTGACTCAAAAAAAAAAAAAAAAAAAAAAGTTGGGCAAAGAACATGAATAGACATTTCTCAAAAGAAAACGAACAGCCAAAAGTGATATGAAAAACTCAAAATTACTAATCACCAGAGAAAATGGGAATCAAAACCATGGGATATTATCTTACCACAGAATGGCTATTATCAAAAAGACAAAAATAACAAGATGTTGGTGAGAAAGCAAAGAAAAGGAAACTCTTAGACACTGTGAGTGGGAATGTGAACTAGTACAGCCACTATGGAAGATATTTCTCAAAAAACTAAAAATAGAATTACTATTTGATCCAGTAATCCCATTACTGGATATACCCAAAAGGACAGATACTGTAGAATTCTATTTATATGAGGTACCCAGAGTAGTCAATTTCAAGGTTACAAAAAACAGTGATTGTCAGGGGCTGGAGGAGGGAAGAATGGGGAATTATTCTTTAATATGAGCACTGAGTTTCAGTTTGGGAAAATGAGAAAAGTTCTAGAGACGGAAAATGGTGATGATTGCACAACAATGTGAATGTACTTACTGCCACTGAACTTAAAATGGTTAAAATGGGTCTGGGCACAGTGGTTCACACCTGTAATCCCGGCACTTTGGAAGGCTGAGGCAAGAGGATTACTTGAGGCCAGGTGTTCAAGACCAGTCTGAGCAACATAGCCAGACCTAATCTCTACAAAATATCACACAAAATTAGCCAAGCGTAGCGGTGGGTGCTGATAGTCCCAGCTACTCTAGAGGCTGAGGTGAGGGGATAGACTGAGTCCAGGAGGTTGAAGCTGTGGTGAGCCATAATCATGCCACTGCACTCTGCCCTGGGAGACAGAGTGAGACCCTGTTCTCCCCCCCTGCAAAAAATCTTTAAATGGTACACTTTATGTATATTTTACCACAATATAAAAAGAAAAACCTCATACCCGTTAGAATCACTCTCCATTTGCCATTGCCAAACCTCTAGGCAATCACAAATCTACTTTCTACCAGGGGTACAAAAGAAAAAAAAAACCCGAATACACATTTTAAAAGATGTTCACCATAATCTGAAGTGTCGGATGCTGATGGTAACCATTTGAGCACCTCTTGTAATTACAGAAGTCAAACGTGACTTGTATTCATCTTATTGAGTATTATAATTTTGTATTCATCTTATTGAGTATTATAATTTTTCCTTTCTTAAAATGTGTATACTTTTTTGGCACTTTCTGTATATAGATTTGCCTATTCTGGACATTTCATATAAATGGAATCCTATAATATGTGGCCTTTTGTGTCTGACTTTTTTCATTTACATAGTGTTTTCAAGGTTCATCCATTTTATAGCATGTATTAGTATTTCATTCCGTTTTATGGCCAAAAAATTACATTATATGCTACACCACATTTATCCATTGATCAGTGATGGCCATCTAAGTTGTTTCCACTTTGGGACTACTATAAAAAAAGACCTGTATTTGCATGTTCATTGCAGCACAATTTCACAATTGCAAAGGTCTGGAATCAGCCTATATAACTTTGTGTGCTGACATGTTTTCAGTCATTTTGGGTGTCTACATATCTACAGCTATAACCACATATATAGCGGAAGAATTGAGGGGTGATAACTCTTGTTTAGGCCTTTGAGGGCGTCGCGGGGTTTTCCAAAGTGACCAGGCCATTTTGCATTCCCACAGGCATGGACACTCTTTACCTCCGATAACAGCGAAAACCAGAGGCAGCCCTGTCTTTGCCTTCGCTGGGAGGGAGCGAGAGTGAAGAAATTAAAGCGGCGGACAGAGGAGGACGCGCACTGTCCCGGCAGCGCCCGCGCGTGCCGCCCAAGGCTGGGAGTGCGCGCATGCGCGCTAGAGCCCCGCGCCGGCGACGCTTAAGGCGGCGCGCGAACCTGTCGCGCGCTGGGTGGGTGTCAGGGTGGGTGCTGAGCTTACGGGCTGGGGGTCCCACTGCGAGAGGTTGCTGCGGTGGTTGGGAGGGATCCCGCATCCCAGCGTGTGAGGTCGGATTCGCTGTCACCTGCTTGGTCGTGAGGTGTTTTCCTGCCGTCTTCCACTCGTCAGGTCATCTTCGGGGCCGACGGAGAGAGCACACGATCCGCGCCTTTTCTGAGTGAAGCAACGCTTGGCTCCTTAGACCGTAGGGGAGACTTAGAGACTTCGAATTTTATCCTTTTCCGCGTATTCGTGTTTTCCCACAGGCTTTCAGGTCTTTTCCTCCGTTTAACCCCTATCCTTGAAAATTCATCCATGCCCAGGACCTCCGCTTTCCATGGTGACACGCCGACTTGAACTCTCGCTGTTGTGGACGCCACTGAGCCCCAGGCCTGACTGATGTCGCCTTCCTCCTGCCTGGGTCTTTCAGGGCGTCCCAAGGGCCCGCCACAGTCACCATATCTGAAATGAACTTCTTATTATTTTCCTACGCCTCTCTCTGCGTTCCATGTTTCCATGAGAATAGTGGCATCCCCCCAGACCCATAAACAAAACCCACTTGTCTTTTGATTGCTCTTTCTCCTCCATTTTGTACGGACACTGGTGAAATCTTTAAAATTCTAGAATCTATCTCCTCCATTCCATTTCGTTCCTAATGCTCTGGATCGGGCTATCAGTCTCTTAGCAACATGGCACTAGCTAGAAACTTGAAGGAGTCTTCCACTATTCCAATCTACTTTCCACGTTGACTGCAGGCACTGATTTCCAAAATGAGAATCTGACTGTATTACTCCCAGTTTTTAAAAACTTTGATGACTTCCCTTTGTCTATATAATCATCATGGACTTCCAAAGCTTTCATAATCTGACCTCACCCAACCATTTCATTATCAGTAGCCTCCCTTCATTCAACCCTGGAAACCTAATGTTCTAATGAAGCAGAGAGGTGGTGTCCTGAACACAACACAGCACTTCAAGATCATGGTACTTATGGCAACAGAGAAACTCTGAAGTTTCACCTTTATATAAATGCAAAAAGGACCACCTCAATGACTTTTATTTAGGAACTAGTCTGAACTGTAGGGAGCGGATGTGGATCTAATAGTGTAGGACTGATAGTGGGGATGGAGGGTGACCCCTATGTCTAGATCACTTTCTCCTCCTCCTCTTCACCTCTTCTCCAATTAGTGAAATACTCATCTATCAAATATCACCTTTAAAGTAGAATCCATATCTTCTTCTCTATGACCCCACTGTCTTCAAACAAAATGTCCTAAAACAATAGAAAATATGTCCCATACACAAGGATGTTTGTGAAATATTTCATATATGTTGTTCTTTTCATGCTTTCTAGTATATTCATATTTCTATTATAGCACTTAAACTGTCATGTGATTGTTTACATATATAGTCTTTCCTCACTGTACACTTTCAGAAGGATAGGACCTACATTTTACTCATTTTTGTATCCTTAGTGCCTAAGGGCATTCTAGTATCCAATAAACAACAGATACCAAATAAGTATTTGGTAATGAATGAGCAAATGTATTAGTCATTATTTCTGACTTCTTTAAGTTGGCAGCTCTTGAAAGTCAGGCTCCAATCTTAATCATTTTATTCCTAGATTGTATTATAATTATTAGCATATACTGTTTTCAGTTAGTGTTTGCTGTCTTTAAATTAATTTAGTGTATTCCACTCTTTACCCAATACTATGGTTTAATATTTATGTTGGTCACTGACACAAGATTTAAAACTGGAAGAGGCCTTAGTCACTGAAACAATCCTTTCATTTCCAACAGATAAAGATACTGAGCAAAGAGAGGTCAGGTGTTTTCCCCATAACAACTAGGAAATACTGGGTCTAGAATTGAGTTCTCAGATTTCCCAGGTTAGTACTCATTCCACTAAATTTTGTTACTTAGAATAAATTTATGAGACAATTTTTACCACTTTCATTTTCTAAACAACATCTACAAGGAACTCTCATCATCCAATATGGTTTATTTCAACTAGCATTTTTTGAAGTACCTACTCAGTAAAGAGACTTTGAGGATCCTGTTCTAAAATTTGCCATCTTGTGGAGGAACTCATAATTAACTATTGATAAAAGTGATATTTGGTAAAAGAAAACTAAGTTTCATTTCCCTTTAGGTAGGAATTTTTTTAAGTTGAAAATTTTGCCTAGTGTTATTTCACTCTCAATTTTAAGTTTAATAGTTTAAGCTATAATAAGAGCACTTCAAACATGACATTATTTTATTTTGTTTCTAGGTTTTCTCATCTTTTCTGTGAGTTTCACCATGTGTAGTCTTTACTGACAACTGTAGTTTAATCAATTAGTAATAGAGAAGAATCATTAACCAGGAGACAATGTCAAATCTCAAAATGAAAGACGCTGCCCTTATCTATCTTGACAGAAGTGGAGGCCTCCAAAAGTTTATAAATGATTGCAAGTACTATAATGGTATGTTCAGCAAAGGTGACTTTATTTTGGAAACTTTCACATAAATTCCTACATATAACTATCTTTTATGTTTGTGTATTTTCACAGATTCAAAACAAAGCTATGCTGTCTATCGATTCAATATTTTAATAAATCCCTCTGATATTGTTGAATTAGATGCTGAACTTGGAAATCTCATTTTACACCAGCCTTTAGAAGCTGCTCAAGTTTTTCAATCAGTAAGTTAAAGAAAAAAATAATTTTGTGCCACATGGAATCTTTGGTAACTTTTTTATTTGTTTGATACCATAGGTTTGTTTTATTGCTGTTAAGACTCTCTCATTAATTGGACAATTGCAGACTGAAATGCAAGTAAGTTTTAGTTAAATTTAACAAAGAAAACCCAAGTTCAAACTTTCATAATGACTTGTAAATAAATATTTTTACATTCATAGTTTTTTTGTTTATTAAAAAGGATACATTTTTTCAAAGTTCAATGGAATATCTTACATATGCATCTTTATCTCCTATATTATCACTTATAATATTAAACATTTTTATAACAAAACAGTTCAAATATACCTAAATATAAAGAGAATAATGCAGCAAACCTCTGTATATCTATCACTCAGATTCAATGTTACATTATTTTGCCATACCTGCTGCATCAGTTTTTTTTTCTGACATATTTAAGAGCAAATTCCCGATGTTCTAGCATTTTACCCCTGCATTCTTCCATATCAACTCTAAAAATTATGAACTTTTTTTTTTTACTGAATGAGCAGGAATTTATTAGAAGATAGGAAAACTCCCTGCAGTGAGATGGGACCCAGAGAGGGGACCCAAAAGAGGATTGTCTTTTTTTATATATAACCAAAATACCATCATCCCTTACATCAAAGCCCTTAGCAAACTAACAGTTCATTGGTATCATCTAACATCCAGCTCATATTTAAATGTATGCAGTTGTTTCAAGAATATCTTACTATTGATTTATTCAAATCAGGACCAAAACAATGTTCACACATTATAATTGGTTCTTACATCTCATGAAGCCTCTTTCAATCTAGAACCATTCCCTCTCTTTTCCTTTGTGTATCATTGACTTTTTGAAGAAACGAGTTAATTATTCTGTTACATAACCTGGATTGGTTTAATTGCTTCTTTGTGGTGCTGTTTATATTATTTCCCTATACCTCATATTTCTAAAATAGAAGTTGACCCTGAAGACTTTTTAGATTCAGATTAAACTCATTTTGACAAGAATACATCATAGTGTCATGTATTCCATATTGCACTATTTCAGGAGGAGATAATATCTGTTGTTTTACTTTTAGCAGTGTCACAGTTGATCAGTGGGTTCAGGTGATGTCATTTCAATATCTCCATTATACAGTTTCCCATCAACTTTCACCTAATGGTTTTAGCAGTCATTGATGTTTGTTGTCTAGAATCCATTATTTCATTAGGAGTTGAAAATTTGCCATTTTTCTTTTTTTTTTTTTTTTTGAAAGCAGCATTTATTGAGAGGACTGAAAAGCTCCCACAGTGGGAGGGGACCCAAAGGGGTTGTCCTTTTTTCTAATTTTAGTATTCTTCCTGAATTTATTACCTGAAATTATTCTTTATTTTTCTCAGCCGGGCTTGGTGGCTCAGCCTGTAATCTCGGTGGCTCAGCCTGTAATCCTGCGCCTTTGGGAGGCTGAGGGGAGTGGATTGCCTGAGCCCGCGGGTTCGAGACCCGCCTGGGCAACTTGGCGAGACCTCATCTCTACAATAAATAAAAAAAAATCAGCCGGGCATGGTAGCGCGCGCCTATAATTCCGGCTACTCGGAAGGTTGAGGCGGAAGGATCGCCGAAGCCCAGCAGGTAGAGGCTGTGGTGGCCGTGAGCGACCACTGCACTCCAGTCTGGGTGACAGAGTGGGACTCCAACTCAAAAAAAAAAAAAAGATAATTTTTCTCTCATCAATTATTAGGTTACTCTGAAATATAGTTTGTATAGGAAAGGCAGGATAAATATTTTATTCTTTGCCTCTCTAAATTTTTAGAGAATAATAAATTGAAATCTAGCAACCTCCAATAATGACCAATTTTTTGGCTTTTGTATTTTTCTTTTAAATATGAAGAACTCAGG
>CAUYQG010220243.1:0-11550 GCA_963574415.1 Tarsius wallacei | reverse complement strand
ACCATGCCCAGCTGATTTTTTAATTTATTGTAGAGATGAGGTCTTGCTTGCCCAGGCGGGTCTCGAACCCGCGGGCTCAGGCAATCCACTCACCTCAGCCTCCCAAAGGCACGGGATTACAGGCTGAGCCACCGAGCCCGGCTCTTTGGGGGGTTTTAATTGTTCTATTATTTCTTCCACACTGTCTGCTTTGAAGTTACAAATCGGCAAATTATGCACCAAGCAGCTGGTGCATAAATGGACTCAGCTCGAAAGGTCTTATCTCTTTATGAAAGTGAGAAATGGTGATCTGGACTTAACTGCACTACTAGTATCAATGTGGTGATGTCTCCTTGTGTCAGGTTCTTATTCCAACTCACTTCCCAAGAAGAATTGGCCTCAATAGATTTAAACGCAAGAGCTTAAAGGGAAACTTGATAATTCATCCAACATCCTCTCTATTCAGAGTGAAAAGGAGAGTGTTTTCCAGCATTACACAACCAGAGTTTGATGCTCAAATTCCAGTTCTTTCTCTCAAAGTACCTATTCATGGGAGGGGACTAATGTGGATTTGAAGACAAGAAAAAAAAATGCTGATTTATTTATAGTTTAGGGAAGTAAAAGTCAGTTTGAATTCGGACCGTTCATTGTTTCATTGTTATTACTTTCAGCTGCTGGTGGAATTGGCCATCCTCCTCCTTCTTCCCTCTGCTGGTTCTGTCAAGTCAGGTCCCTTGGAAACAGCGGTCTTGTGTGATTTCTATCTGGTATGGAGGAATGTAGGTATTTAAAAGGCCTTGTTTTCCTAAATGCTTTTTTGTTTTGACAGAGAGTCTCACTCAAGCACATCTTTGGGCTATTTTAAACTTCTAGGGGAATGTCTTTCGCGTGTGCACATGTGCCCTGGAATCTTGGTGGAATACTGGTTTATTTTGACTGGCAGTGTTTGACACCCTGAATCACAGGCCAAGTTCATCACAGCCCTTCTCTGCCTGTTCTTAGCAATCGAAAGCCCACATACATGTGAGTAGGAAGCAGTCAACATGGTTATGATGAAATCATGCAGAAGGACAATCCAGTTCCTAGCAAGTGGCTAAATCCCTTCTATCCAGGCCATGTGGATGGCCACGTGTATGGCTGGCATTCTCACATACACCCTCATCTTGCCTTTCCGTCAACCTGGAGAGGTGGGTGACATTATCAGCCTTTTCTTATTCGCAAGATCCCTCATAGAAGTGGGCTGAAGTGTTCAAGGTCTTGGTCATAGGCCAGCCTGGGTTCCAGACTCTAAGCCTAGCACTGTTTCCTCCATGTGACTGCCATCTACTCTTGGTAAAAAGGAAGGGAAAAGAAACGAATCCAAGCCCACAACTAAATCAGTGATTTCCAAACAACCTTCATTTTCTCCAGTCCCTTGCATTGCTGTGTGACGACTCCTTTAGTGTGATCCCTCTAACTTAGTCAACTCTGTGCCAGGGAGATGTGTGTTGATCCAAGGTCGATTCAACTGGATGATTTAAAATAATTTATTTCGGAGATCCAAGGCAGTGGAGTTTGTTTATCTGGTGAGTTGTACTTCCTCTCTTCCCTCTCCTATTTCCCTTTCTGAGTTGGTCACTTGGGATGCCAGTCTCCATGCGCATCTGTGTGCACTTGAGATCTGAAACCCAAGCCGGTGCCACCACCAGCTGCAGAAGCACGCCGCTCACTGTCATTTTTGGAAACCAAAAATGACTGGTCACATAATGGTGATTAGATACAGCTTGTAATTTGTGTTTGCTGTAGTCAGCGACGTGGTATTTTGGGACAAACAGCCGCTCTATGCTACATATAGCTTGGAATTTGCGGCTTTTGTATAACCCGCCATTGTATGGTCAAGGAGGTAAAGGGGAAAGAGAGGGAGAGAGAATGGCGAAGGGAGTGAGGTCAGGAAGCCCCCCTCGGCAGACAGACAAAGGACAGGGAAGCTTTCAGGCTCAAAGAGCCCATAAAAATCTGTAGCTGACTCACTGTTAAGAGGGACCCAGGTGGACATCAGGCACTGCCTGGCTTCCTGATAGCACAATCCTTGTTTCGTGGCAGCTAGAGCCACTTGCTTTCCAGTGAGCAGCTCAGCCCTACACCAGGCTCAAATAGGAATCTTAGTCTGAGGGAGAGCATGATTGAAGAATCCAAGGTTCAATTCTCCAGTGACTTAGCGTCTTAGTCCAGCTGATAGATATTCTCCGATCTGGTGCTCAGTTCCAAAAGGCCGGCCTCCTTCCCGGTGTCCAATTCTGGGAACAATGTCCTTGCCTTTCTTCTAAGTCTCAGTCTCAGCTGGGTAAAATCTTTGTTCCTTCACTAAACATTGACTGAGGGCCTTAATGTATCAGATCAGGAAGGGCGTTAAGGATCTAGAAATAAATTGGCCTGAGTTCTGGCCCTGCAGTTACTTGTAGGCTAGTGGAGAGCCAAGATTCTTTAGGAAGCTGCCAATCTTGTTCTAATCAAACCCCATTGTGACAAGCAAACTGGGAGCTGCCGTTCCATCAACACCCAGGTGGAGAAAAACAATTCCCCAGGAAAGCATAGTACCACTATTAGAACACAGAGGATGGGGGAAGAGGAGATGGGCATACAAAACTAGACATTTGGGATACTTGCTAGTCAGTTCCCCTAGTTAACAGCTTAAAATTAAAAGCCCAAATCTCAAAGCTCATTAGCTATTTTTTTTGAGTTGGGGGTCTCACTCTATTGCCCAGGCTGGAGTGCAGTGGCATGATCATGACTGACCACAGCCTTGACCTCCTGAGCTTGGGTGATCCCTCTGCCTCAGTCTCCCAAGTAACTGGTGCTATAGGTACACACCATCACTCCTGGATAATTTTTAAAATTTTTATTTTGTAGAAACGGAGTCTTGCTACGTTGCCCAGGCTGGTCTCAAACTCCTGGGCACAAGCAATCCTCCCACCTCAACCTCTCAAAGTGCTGGGATAACAGGCATGAGTCACCATGCCCAGCCTAATTTGCTTTTTGGGATAACATAAATATGCAGTAGAATTATCGATAGTGGGTACATTGTTTTTCAGGCAAATAAAGATCAATTTGTGTTCTGATGGGCATTTTAAAAAACTAGAATTACTCTACAACATGAAAGAAACATTGCTTCAAACAAGATGTGTTACTTAGGAAATCATCTCTGAATCTAGAAAGTCATCCTTTTTCTTCTTTCAGCCAGGGTACAGCAGCTGTGTGGGAATTGCACACTAGCTCCTTAAGGTGTGGACTGGGAGCTCTGCTGGGGTCATGCTTCTTGTCGGTTCCCTTCAGGTGGAGGTGCTGCCTTTGCCAGCATGTAGGTTTCCTTTTGGGCTTGGGAACTCATGCCTTGAAAGCATTTCCCAAGCGCCACTTCAGGCTGGAGCTCAATTCTTGCTACTGTTGACACTGCTGTTTGCTTCAGAGATGTACAATAGGAACTAGAAGAAAGGGTTTTCTGCAGCATTGCATTCCTTTCAAAAAAGCTTTTTTTTTTTTTTTTTTTTGAGTTGGAGTCTCACTCTGTCGCCCAGACTGGAGTGCAGTGGCCGCTCCCGGCCACCGCGGCCTCGACCTGCCGGACTCCGGAGATCCTTCCGCCTCAGCCTTCCAAGTAGCTGGAACTACAGGCGCGCTACCACACCCGGCTAATTTTTTTTTTGTTTGTTGTAGAGATGAGGTCTCGCCAAGTTGCCCAGGAGGGTCCAGATCTCAAAAAAGTTTTAACTAGAGCTTAGAATCCTTTGTAGGTTACATTATGAAGTCTTTGAGCAGTCCCCATGCCTAATATTTTATGAAATGTATTCTGAAAACCTTAATTCTACAGGATCCTGATAGTATTACATGAGAAAAGGGAACAGGGATGTGACAGAGATCTCAAATAAATCTGGGGAATTCATTATTTTTTTTCAGTTGGGGTCTCACTCTGTCACCCAGGCTGGAGTGCAGTGGCACCATCATGGCTGACCGCATGGGCTAGGGCAACCCTTTTGCATCAGCCTCCCAAGTAGCTGGGACTATAGGCGATACCACCATGTCCAGCTAACTGATGTTTATTTTTTTTGTATAGATGAGGTTTCACTCTGTTGCCTAGGCTGGTCCTGAGCTCCTAGGCTCAAGCAATTCTTCCACCTTGGCCTTCCAGAGTGCTGAAATGACAAGTGTGAGCCACTGCGCCTGACTGAATTTGGAGAATCCTGACTTTAAATAAAGTTTAATAGATTTCTTTATGACAAGGCTCCTCAGAGCCTCAAATGCTCACATCCATGGTAGAGTTCCAAGAGGGGCATATAATCACAGTGGAATCACAGTTATTTGACAGTGGAATTTTTATTCCGAGGTGAGGCAGAGTAGCACACAGACCTGAGTTTCCTATTAGGCCAATATTATCCAGTAGATTATAATAAAATATCCTCAACTTCTCTATGATTGCTTGAGCCCCCAAATACCCTGTTAGCAGAGAGCCTCGTCCTTGGAATTTCCTAGGAGTGCTGTTCCTACTTGGACCATTACTGCACTGTCTTTCCTGCTGCCAAGTTACTCTGGAGAACATGGGCCTGCCTACCCATCTGGCACGCCACTGTCAGTCCCAGCCCCAGTCCCTTTCAAGGTAATCTCTAACTTTACGGCTTTTTTGTGCTCTCTCATGCACACTCATTGGTACCCAAAGAAGAAGAGCTGTGTCTGGGGCTCTGGGTCCGGGGGAGCTTCTTGCACTACGAGTATACCAGGAGGAGTCCAGCCCTTCCCATAGACACCTTGGCCCTCCTGCTGAGCCTCTCTTCTCATGGCATGGGGTCCCCATTAAGATAATTTTATCTGTGGAATCAGCTTGTTATGCTTTGCCACAGAACCTTGGCTGAGGTTATCCTGCCAATTCCAACAGGTCTTCCTTACCTTAAATCTTGGGAAACAGGTCCCGGCTTCTGTTTTTTGTCAGAGTCTCACTCTGTCCCCCAGGCTGGAGGGCAGTGGCACAATCATGGCTTACCACAATCTCGACCTCCAGGGCTCAGGTGATCCTTCCGTCTCAGCCTCCTAAGTAGCTGGGGCTACAGGCACGTGTCACTACACCCAGCTGATTTTTAAATTTTTTTTGTAGAGACTGAGATCTTACTATGTTGCCCAGGCTGGTCTTAAACTCCTGGAATCAAGCGATCTTCTCATCTTGGTCTTCCAGAGTGCTGAGATTACAGGTGTATGGGATTATGCCTGGCCATGGTCCTGGATTCTTTATGTAAATGAATCCATCCCTTCCAGAAGAAAGGATCTGTATTTGGCATGGGTATTTCAAGAAGTGCCATCCTTGATCAAGTTCAAAAAGGCAAATTCTGTCGTATCCTCCGTCTCTGAATAATATATATATACTAACATTATCTTTCCCTGGACAAAGAAGGTATATCTCAAAATAATCCCTCACCTCTAACCCCGTATAGGAAAGAAAAATGTTGCCATAACCGGATACCCCTATTTAATGCTGCCTTAACAGCTATCCCGTTACACCTGTCTTGGGGACATTGACTCCAGTTCAACTCTATTGTTCTACAGATAGGGAAACTGAGGCACAGCAGGGAGAAACAACTTTTCTAAAGACAAATAGGAGGAGGTAGCTCTAGTGTGGAATCAGGTCAGCCTGACTCCTAATCCAGAACTCTTTCCACCATTCCTTCGATCTTGGGACATTCAGATGATGACCACAGGTCATGAACAGGAGTCATCATATTCAAGCAACCAATATTTTGTTTGACTGCTAATTTCTTTGAGGTACACAAATGTACTGGGATGCCAAAACATGTATACACATTTTAAGAGATGTTATATATGTATTACTTTTAGTTCACCATAATCAGAATTGTCTGGATGCTGACAGTAAACACTCTGAGTACCTCTTGTAATTGCAGAACTCAAACATGACCTGTATCCATCTTTTGTTATCAGTACGTATTGAATACTACAACTTTGACACCGTTTTTCCTTTCTTAAAATGTGCATACTTTTTTGGCACCCTTTGTATATCATATATAGTTCCTGCCCTTGAAGTCTTTACTATTTATGGGAGGCAGTAATATATGCATAAAAGTTGTTAATAGTAGAAAATGCCAAGTGACCTAAAAAAGGAACAGACATCATTGGAAGAATTGGTGTCTGGGGAGCTTGAGATCAGTTTCTATAGGGAGAAGACATTTGAGCAGACTCTTTTTTTTTTTTTTGTGAGTTGGAGTCTCAATATGTGGCCCAGACTGGAGGGCAGTGGCCGCTCCTGGCCACCGCAGCCTCGACCTGCTGGGCTCCGGCGATCCTTCCACCTCAGCCTTCCAAGTAGCTGGAACTACAGGCGCACGCTACCACACCTGGCTAATTTTTGCTTTATTGTAGAGATGAGGTCTCGCCAAGTTGCCCAGGCGGGTCTCGAACCCACGGGCTCAGGCAATCCACTTGCCTCGGCCTCCCAAAGTGCTGGGATTACAGGCTGAGCCACCGAGCCCAGCTTAATTGTTTTTTTTTTTAAATTCAGGGAGTACACACACACACGTTTGTTAGAGATAGGCTCTCTCTGACACCCACGCTTCCGTGCTGTGGCACGGTCCTAGCTCACTGCAGCCTCAAACTTCTGGCTTTCAGGGATCCTTCTGCCTCAGTCTCCCAGAGTGCTGGGATTACAGGCATGAGCCACTACGCCTGGCCCAATGCAAACATTTTTTTTTCTTGTTTCCACTTATAATTTGGATATGGGGAATACACATTTGTGTTTTTTATGTGGACATATTGCGCAGGGGTGAGGATTGGGTCTCAGGTGGCCCATTCCCCAGATAGTAAACGTTGTGCCCTGTAGGTAGTTTCTGCCCCCTAGACCCCCTCCCTCGCCCCCCTTATTGGTGTCCCCGGCGTCTATCATTTCCATTCTTGCGGTCATTCAGCCCCCACAGAGGAGTGAGAGCAAGCAGTGTCTGGTTTCTGTTTCTGAGTCAGCTCCCCTAGGGTGAGGCTGCCCATCCAGCACCCACCGTTTCGCTTCAAAGGATGGGATTTCCTTCTTTTTTATGGCTGCGTAGGAGGAATACACGTTTTTACGTTTTCACATGAATGCACTGTCTTCTTCCGCGTAGCAGAATCACTACGCTTTCCTTGATCCTCTGGGAGGAGCGACGTGTAGAGACATGAACTGGTACCATGTTACACCGGATCTTAGTGATTTTTCAGCACTCCTTTTGGTGTATGCTCAGGCAGCTGCCTGGATTGCTTATCCCTTGATCCAGGGATACACAGCGGCTAAACATTACTGGGGGGACATATTTCTGCCAGTCTAAGCAAGACCTCATTAAGAAACAGAGTTTCCGCCGGGCGCAGTGGCTCACGCCTATAATCCCAGCACTCTGGAAGGCAGAGGTGAAAGGATTGCCTGAGCCCATGGATTCAAGACCCGCCTGGGCAACTTGGTAAGACCTTATCTCTACAATAAATCAAAAAATTAGCTGGGTGTGGTGGCACACGCCTGTAGTTCCAGCTACTTGGAAGACTGAGGTGGAAGGATCGCCAGAGCCCAGCAGGTTGAGCCTGTGGTGGCCATGAGCGTGTCATTGCACTCCAGCGTGGGTGACAGAGTGAGACTCTGACTCAAAAAAGAAAAAAAAAGAAAGAACCAGAGCTTCCAACAAGTTGAGTGACCTTGCCAGGTAGAGGGTTCCTCTACGTTGAATGTCACGTATCATGGATATTACAGAAAAGAATCCCGCCCTGGGAAGGAAGATGAACTGGAATGATGGATAGAAATATCTTCATATGAATCAATGTAAAACCCTATTTCGTGATACGTTAGCAGGTGTAGGAGACTGGCACAACAATGGTGTATGATTTTTAAAAAACATTAAGAAATATTCCACGATCCTTGAAAATAAAGAAGAGACAGTTTATATCTTTTCCATGTCACACTCAGACATTGCGTAAGGGCCCCATCCAGGGATGCTTTGATTTTCCAAGAGACTGTGCCTTGTTTTACTTTGTTACTATAGATCACAGTGCAGACACTGGAAAGGGACATGTCAACTTGTAGACTTTTATCTCCTAGAGATGCAAAAAATTTCTCTTTGGAGAAAAGATACCCTAAAGAGTTATGCTTGGTTGCCCTGTAAACTGTTAACTAGACTGTTTTCTCTATCATGAAAAACTTTACTGCAATGTGGTTTTCTTGATGGACTATGTACCTCCCAGTACGATTTTTTTTTTTTTTTTTGAGTCGGAGTCTTACTCTGTCGCCCAGGCTGGAGTGCAGTGGCACACTCGCGGTCACCCCAGCATCGACTCAGGTGAGCCTTCTGCCTCAGCCTTCCAAGTAGTTGGAACTACAGGCGCATACCACCACACCCAGCTAATTTTTTGATTTATTGTAGAGATGAAGTCTCGCCAAGTTGACCAGGCTGGTTTCGAACCCGTGGGCTCAGGCAATCCTCTCACCTCTGCCTCCCAGAGTGCTGGGATTATAGGCATGAGCCACTGTGCTTGGCCCTCAACTTTTTTTCTTTTGAGTCAGATTCTCTGTCACCCAGGCTGGAGTGCAGTGGCACACTCACGGCCACTGCAGCCTCGACCTGCTGGACTCAGGCGATCCTTCTGCCTCAGCCTTCCAAGTACCCAGAACTACAGGCATGTGCCACCATACCTGGCTAATTTTTGATTTATTGTAGAGATGAAATCTCGCCAAGTTGCCGGAGCTGATCTCGAACCCATGGGCTCAGGCAGTCCTCTCACCTCAGCCTCCCAAAGTGCTGGGATTATAGGCATGAGTCACCGTGCCCGGCCTCAAATTTTTTTCTTTTGAGTTGGAGTCTCACTCTATCACCCAAGCTGTATTACAGTGGCACTCTCACAGCCACCGCAGCCTTGACCTGCTGGACTCGGGCCATCCTTCCACCTCAACCTTCCAGGTAGCTGGAACTACAGGCGCGTGCCTCCACGCCCAGGTAATTTTTTGATTTATTGTAGAGATGAGGTCCCACCAAGTTGACCAGGCTGGTCTCAAACCCATGGGCTCAGGCAATCCTCTCACCTCTGCCTCCCAGAGTGCTGGGATTATAGGCATGAGCCACTGCGCTCGGCCCTCAAATGTTTTTTAAACCAACTATATTATCTAATTCATTCCTTTATTAATCACTCAACTGGGTATCTGTGACCCACGCTCATTCTGTATTCCTATGAGTGTCATGTTTTTAACTTTGGAAAATTGCATTTGACGAAGACATGAGTTAAGAGCAAGGTGGTTGCCCAAATGACTAATAGACTTTCACTCAATTCAGAACGGACCCACACTGTGCACCAGTCAGCTGACGCCTGTGGCATTTGGTTGGGTCTGACTGCTCCAATTTCAGAATCATATGATTTCAACAGAAACCCGTAAGAAGAGGGCCGCTAAGATGAGGGGCCTTGAGGACATGCTCGATGAAACTTTAATGGGATTAGGGAGCAAAGTTTTCCAGTTTATCTCATTCCATCCAACGGGACGAACCGCAGTGCTGTGTGACCTGAGGAAAGTCATTCACCTCTCTGGGTCTCAGTGTCTTTATCTGTGAAACGAACGTGCTGAACTAGCTCTAAGAATCCTAAGATGACTGTTCTCAGTGTTGCGAGTTTATTGAATAAAAGAAGGATTCGATTTCTTTCCTGCAGTTCCCAAGAGCATAACTAAGCCCTCCTATTTCTTTCTAGTGATAGACCGTGTTCGTGAATGTTCCACGCTGCCTTGTGAAGCACAGGACTGGTACCACTTAGGAAGGCCCCTGAGATGCCAGGCCGGCGTGCTTGCTATGGACTGGAGCTCAGGGTCCGAGCGAACCCAGGCACCCCTTTGTTTGCCTCCCAGAGTGGATCCCAGGGGGCCAGCTCTGCATTTCTCCAGGCTATCTTTCTTTTTTCATATTTTGTGTTTTTGTTTCTGTTTCTCGGCCATGTCTATGGGTCTGTGTTCTTTTTTATTTTAATTTTATTTGTTCGTTTGTTTATTTACTCACTTATTTATCTATATTGAGTCGGAGTCTCACTCCATCGCCCAGGCTGGAGAGCAGTGGCATGCTCATGGCCACCCCAACCTTGACCTGCTGGGCTCCTGCGATCCTTCCTCCTCAGCCTTCCAAGTAGCCGGGACAACAGGTACGCGCTACCACGCCCGGCTGGTTCTTGGTTTACTGTAGAGACGAGGTCTTGCCAAGTTGCCTGGGCGGGTCTCGGACCCGCGGGCTCAGGCGATCCATTCGCCTCGGCCTCCCAGAGTGCTGGGATGACAGGCTGAGCCACCGAGGCCGGGCTTATTTATTTTTAATTTTAAAAATGTAGGGTACAGTTCCGAGTTAGGTACATCGGTGGTGTTTGTACAGGTAAAGTGTGGGTACCCTTGTCCCCGGCAGTGACCTACTACTGCCAATCCCTTTATTATAGAATTAAGCCGAATGTCCAGGGTCTGCTTGTGAGTGAGAACGTGTGGTACTCTGTTCTTTGTTTCTGTGATAGATCACGGAGTATGACAGACTCTAAATCCATCCAAGTTGCTGTGAAGTCCATAATTTTGTCCTTCCTTATGACTACGTAGTATTCCATCATGTTGACAGGGAAAACTGCAGTACAATAAACAGAATATATCTGAGGTAGTGGAGAAAAGACAGAGCCAAGTTTCTACACTACAGGCAAGCTATATCATTAGTGATAAAAGAGGTTTCAAGTGTGTTTTTGCCAAGCTAATTTGTGCAGTTGTGACTCAGATTATGTGAGGCTGACATATTTTTAGCTAGCTTGTTCTCGTTGTGTTGTAAAACAGAACGGTTCTTAAAAGGGCAATTATATTCTTTTCCAGAAACGAAACTTATTCTACAATATCATGTTTATTCAGTGTTTTAGACTGAATGTATCCCCCCAAATTCATATGCTGCAAGCCTCACCTTCAATGTGTTGGCCTTAGGCCGTGGGACCTTGGGAGGTAATTCGTTTTGAGGGTGGCGCCCTCCTGAACAGGAATATTGTTCCTGTAAAAATAGAAACTACGGCGAACCTTCTAGGTCTTCTTTCCATCATGCAAGGTTACCATGAGAAGACCGAAGAGAACCCTCACCAGAACCTGGCTATGCTAGCACTCTGATCTCAAACATCTAGCCTGCATAACAGCAATAAAGAAATTTCAGTTGTTTTTAAGCCTCAGTGTCCATGGTACTTTGTCCTAAAGCCTTGACTAAGACACAAAGTAGCAAATGCCAAGGGGTCACACTTATTTCTAATGACTGCCAGGGGAGCGCCGTAATGGTTTTCATGACCTCTGCTTCACCCCTGTACAACGCATGTATGTCACGAAAGACCACTTGTACTCCTAAAGCGATTGAAATAAAATAAAAATTTTATTAAAAAAAATTTCCTCCCGTATGTGTACCACATTTTTTTAATCCAGTTCACTTTTGATGGGCAGCACGGTTGGCTCCATGTTTTTGCTGTTGTGAATAATGCTGCAATAAACATGCATGTGCAGGTATCTTTTTTATAGAGTGATTTGAGTTCCTCTGGGTATATTCCCAGAAG
>CAUYQG010220241.1:0-22021 GCA_963574415.1 Tarsius wallacei | reverse complement strand
GACGCTCTTCCGATCTCAGCGCCAAATGGTTCTCCTGCTTGAAGAGCTCCTTGGCTCCAGGAGTGAAGCCTACAGGGCAAGGGACAGGAACTCAGGGCCACACCCTGGCAATGCCACGCCCGGTTTGCGAGGCCCTGTTCGGAGCTGGGGCCAGGGCTCTTTTGGGAGGCCAGAGAGAGAGGTGGGCTGGCTAAGCCCCGCCATGGAAGCCGTACCAATGAGGCGGGCAAGCTCACAGAGGCCCCAGGGCACATGCACGGGCAGCACGGCACTGTGGCTCTCCTGCAGGGCGATGTTGCACAGGTGGTCCGAGAACCGGCACAGGCGCTCGGTGACACTGGCATTACACAGGTTCAGCAGCACATTGAGGCCCAGGGGCTTGAGGGAGGTGAGGTGGAGTTGCCAGTTGGAGTCATCAAACTGGATGCAGGAAGGGTTCTGCTGGTCCTGGGACAGGCTCAGCATCTCCAGGTGGTAGTCGCACACGAAGTCCTCAGCTTCGTAGAGGTCACCCTCCACCCCAGGCAGGGTCTGAAGGATGTGTGGAGAAGGGGGAGCCTCAGCCTGGGAGGGCTGTGGGGGGAGCAGGTGCTGGTTCCACCGCTTCCTGAGGTGGGGGAAGGGTTCCTGCCCCTGACAGGCACACCCTTCCCAGGGGTCCATGCTTGTGCTCAGGCTCTCCCAACCCTCCCGAAATCCTCTTTGGATCCTTTCCGGGCTCCTGGCTACTTCTGGGATCTGTACTGGATGATGCTGGCAAGACCAAAAAGGGGTGGCCAGACCAAGGAGGAAACACAAAGGGATCTCTTTGAGCCAGGGGGAATGTCTGAGAGGGAGTCACTGGCATCACGGGTTTAGAAGGTTCTGATTAGGAGATCAGTAGCAGACATGAGAACTGAAGGGACGGGCCTGCTTCACCGAAGAGACTTGGGCAAGGCCTCTGGAGGTGATCCTGCTAATGAAGCCCAGGGGCTCTGGGATGGAGGGCGGGGCCTTCCATGCTCTTTCAGACCCTCTGGATCCAGGCTTGGTAGGGGAGGCCAGGACAGCCTGTGGCTGGGCAGGCGGCTGCTCCCCTCTGCCTCCGCCTCTCACCTTGCCAGGCTCTTCTTCAGCACCCTCGGTGTCCCTGCTGAAGCTCACATTGGAGCCGGATGGGTGTTTGCTGCGGCTGTGCACTTTGTGGTGGGAGGAGGGATCAGAGGGCTTGGAACCATCGCCAGGCCAGTCGCTACACTCCTGCTCGTTGGAAAGGTGCAGGGTATTGTTCAGGGAGCCAGCCAGGAGGGCGTCTCGTTCGTGGGGCTGAGGAGAGTAAGGAGCACAGGCCTAGGACCAGTGGAGGCAGGGCCGTTCTAGGCCCCCTCACTGCTTTGTCCTGTGGCTTTACCTCGCCTGCTCAGAAGCAGATCCTACTGGCGCCTGAGCCCTCCTGCGCCCTCCTAAGCCTCCCTGGCCTCCCTGGCCAGGCTCCGAGGCTAAGCAGCCTGGCCCACAGGAGCCGGCCGTACCTCCTCCTCTACCTCGGGATGGCAGAAGGAGCGGGTGGACAGGTCATCCGTTAGGTCCTCATGGCTGCTCTGAGGGGGCTCCACCTTCCCGCTGAAGAACAGCACCGTCTCTGGGCTGGGATTTGGCCATGACAGGATTCCCTGTTTGTCTACACAGCATAAGACCTGCAGGGAGAGAGATCTGAATTGGAAAGGGGCCTGGCAATAGCCCAACCTGTCCAGGGGCCGCTCGAGTGGCAGATGGACATTGCAGACATGGCCAGACAGCAGGCCTGGCACCACAGGGTGCCTCCTCCCCAGGTCCCTTACCGTGACAGAGCCTAAGCTATGCAGCAGGCTGGAACTGTGGCTCAGCGTTGGTGATGTGCCCTGGATCACCCTCAGGAAGTGGCCCCAAATGCAGCGCAGCATTTCCTGTGGGAGAGAGTAAGTCTGCAAGGCCATTTGGGGCTCTGCCTTATTTCCCTAGAGATGGCCTCTAGGGCCAAAAGTGGGAATCCAGGGGAGTGCCAGGAAGTCGGGGTGCAGAGGCATTTGTGTGGGCAGGACGCTGACACGTTATGAGAATGGGCCCAGGTTATGCCCACATGCAGCAGGTGGATATGGGGGTTCTAAGAGCCCAACAAGAGGCTTGAGGGCCATAAATGGAAGAGTCCCAGGGTTCCAGGAAGCGGCCTCGGGAGCCTGGTGTATGGCTCGAGGAACCTGGGACAGAATCCATCTTGGGTCAGTATACCTGAGAGGAGACGGCTTCTGTATAGCTGCTGAGAGTATCCTCTGAGAACTTGGCCAGCTGCACAGAGAAAGAGGGCTCAGGCCTCCATAAGGAAAAAGCTGCCTTCACACAGGCCTCCAAGCCGGCAGGAGCGGGAACCCCACACCAGCAAGGCTCCCAATCCCATTGGTGAAGGTCCTGATGCCCCACCTGGTGGGAGCCACATGTATGCTCGCTCACACCCAGGGTCGGGCGTCAGGCGCTTCTAGAATGCACAGGGCCAGAGCCCTGGAGAGCTGCCCAGGTTTACCAACACGCTGAGCCCGAGGTACGGCTGGACTTCTGCCCCCATCCTCTGGCATAGCCAACTCCCTCTTTTGGTTCCTGCCAGTTCCCCTAGATGCCTCGGAACAACCTACCAGCGAGCTGGGCGAGGCCTTGCTCATCTGTGCCAGGACACGGGCCTCTCCACAGGCAGTCGCCAGAACCCAGAGGACTGGAAAGAGCAGAGGAAGGATGGGCAGGACGCCATTCACCTGGAAAGAGCAGACCACACGGATGGCTCCCAAGAGCACCAGGCCCAGAGGGAGGAGGGACAGGAAGGTCTTCCCTGGCCCCGTGGCCGTTCCCTGGGAAAGAAGGGGAGGAGACATTCTTAAGCTGAAGCCTGAGGGGACCTCTGGGCCACAGAGAGGGAGAGACAGTCAGGGTGCCATGAGGGAACCCAGCCCTACGGGACAGAGGAAAGCACAACAGGAAACAGGGTAGTCCTTGCCTGTAGCTGGAGTAGGGTGTACTGCCAGGAAGTGATCCCGGGGGCATTAAACATGAAGCGCAGGGCATTGGTGATGAAGAAGCTGGCCTATTGGGAACAGGAGAGGCACAGCCTTGACCCCTCCCCTCGAGAGGGACCCAGGATCTGTGGCCCCTTTCCTTTGCCACTCACACAGGTAGGTTCACTCCGGGACCCTCCCTTCATTCATGCTCGCCTGAGTCTGGCCCTGAGGCCCCCACATCTGGCCCTCTCCCCTGCCCTGCACGGCCCCACCTCACGTACCAGGACCACAGGTACAGCGCAGTGCAGCATCACTGACTGCACTGTGAACCTCTCGTTGTCCAGAGCAGTGACTGGGCGGGACAGGGCCATGTCCAGGCACCATCTGCCAAAAGAGGTAACCCTCGGAAACCTGCATCTTGGGAGGACTCTGGGTCCCTCAGCCAGACGCTGCTTTACTGAGCGGCCCTCAAGACCTGCAGCTCCCTAGTCTGTCTTGGCCCTGATGCAGTGATACCCAGGAGAGGTAACCCTAAAGGTTATATCCAGGGAAATCAAGCTGAAATCCAATGGCCTTGCAGACTTTCTCTCTCCCACCATGAATTGCTACACTGCATTTGGGGCCACTTCCTGACAGTGATCCAGAGCTGTCCCCCCAGCGTTCAGACCGGGAGAGGTACCACCCCGTCTAAGAATTCTCACAAGAGGCTGAGGAGAAGAGCCTAAGAAGATGCCTGTCCTCAAGAGGACTTTGGGATGAAACAGCCTCCTTACTTTTCCGGCCCACCCTCCACCCTGGGCACTAGGGAGAGGCCCAGTCGGGACAGGATGAGGCAGGGCAGCACCCCTACCTGATGTTGTCAATCACAGGGGTCTCAAGGACGCGGAAAAGTCGGTGCTGCTGGGGGTTCTGTGGCCCTTTCTTCACTTCTCCCCGGGGTGAGGGTGGTGGGGAGAAAGGGGGGAAGAGGTCTCCCGGCTCCAAGACGATGTGCTCATCATCCTGCCGACAGCAAGGTGGGGGTGAAGAGGACAGGCAATGAAAGGGTCCAAGCAGAGGTCACTCTTCCTGGACAATTTCAGCTCAATGCAGACATCCCTTAGGGTTGGGGACCATCAGGGAGCCAAGAGGCTACCGGGGTGGGGCCCGTGGGACTAGACTCTTAGAGCAAAAAGAGAACAGCACAAGGAGGAAGATATTCCAGCTCTGCTCCAAGAGCCTCTGCCAAGAAGCCTGTGAGCTGGCCAAGAAGCTTCAGGATGAAGCTGGGGACACTCCCACCATTGCCTGTGGAAGCTCCCATGGCATTTCCAGGGGGAGAAGAAAAGCCTTAAGCTACCTTGATTCCCCTTAGAGAAGCAAACGATTCTTGGCCAGGCCTCAGAGCTATGACGTCTCCTTCAACCAACAGGCTAACAGGCAGGTTGACCAGGTGTCCATCTCTGTAGGCCCAGTGCAGGGACCAGGATGGTGCAAAGGGCATGTGGAGGTCTGGATACATGGCATTGGGCCACTTGATCTCCTTGCCATCCCTGAGGGCATCTGATGAGAGTGGAAGAAGGAAAACAACTTTCTCACCCGCAGCTCTGCCCCAGTCCGACGCAGCACACATCGACAGAGCGCTGCCTGCTTGCTCCTCCCAGCAGGTCCGCATCAACCTACTCCACTTGTTCCCACATTCCCGGTTCCTCCCCTAGAAAGCCTTGCCCAACCATTCCAGCCTGGGCAACTCCACCCCCTCTCAATACCTGAAGCTCTTAATCTTTGCACCCCACCCCATTCAAATGCATTTCACATGCATTGCTGAGGGCCTGTGAGGGGTACAAGGTGGAGACAACATGGTCCCTGCCCTGGAAGAGCCACCACCTAGGGGGGAAATGAGACACATACGCAGATAATTCCAAGCAAGGCACACATGGCTAAATGTGTTAACAAAGACCCCAGCACTGCAGGAGTACACAGAGGGAGCAAATGTATCTGCTGGGGTGATCAGAGATGGCTTCCTGGAAGAGGAGACATTTGGGATATGCCTTGAAGAATGGGTGAGATTTTGTGAGGCACAGATGAGGGAGGAGGAAGCTCACCAGGCAGAGAACAGCAGACAAAGGCACAGAGACAGGTTAGTACACAGTGGGTCTAGGACTGCTGAGTTTTTTGTTTGTTTGTTTTGAGATAGGGTCTCGCTCTGTGGCTCAAGCTGGAGTACAGTGGCACGATAACAGCTCACCACAGCCTTGACCTCCTAGGTTCAAGCAATCCTTCAGCCTCAGCCTCTCGGGTAGCTGAGACTACAGGCACACCACCACATCTGGCTAGTTTTTTATTTTTTGTAAAGATAAGGTCTGGCTATGTTGCTTAAGCTGGTAGTGAGGAGGGTTTTTGTTTTGTTTTGTTTTTCTTTTGAGTTGGAGTCTCACTCTGTCGCCCAGGCTGAAGGGCAGTGGCACACTCCCGGCCACCACAGCCTCAACCTGCTGGGCTCAGGCGATCTTTCCGCCTCAGCCTTCCAAGTAGCCAGAACTATAGGCACGCGCTATCACACCGAGCTAATTTTTTGATTTATTGTAGAGACGAGGTCTCACCGTGTTGCCCAGACTGGCCTCAAACCCGCAGGCTCAGGCCCTCCGCTCACCCCGGCCTCCCAAAGTGCTGGGATTACAGGCTTGAGTCACCATGCCTGGCCAGTGAGGAGTTTTAACATGAGGGTGAGGAGTAAGAGAAGAGGTGGCAGTGGAACCAGAGCCAGTGACAGAGGTTCTGGGAAGCCACGTGTGGCATATGGAACAGTTTCCATAAGCAAGAGGGAGGCTCTGATGGCCCTAGGCCTTTCCTGAGCAAGAGGCTAAGCTCCAGAGAGCAGGGCCCATCTTTCTCAGTCAGTGTTCCACTCCCAGTGCTGGCACATGGTTGCAATTAATCCAAAATTTCAGAATGAATGAGCATATTCTCACTTAGCACCTCAACGTCCACTGCCCAGTACTGTCAGAAAAACGTCGTATGAGCAGGTGCTGCTTCTCCCTCAACACCACACGCTCCTGGAAAGCAGGAGCCACCATCTCTCGTGAGGGCCCAAGCAGCCCTCCATCCTTAGCCCAAGCATCATAAACACTGGCTGAACAGAGAACAAGCAAAAGTCCAACTCTGTGATCCCCTTCTCTTTTGGAATTTGGCAGCTCCGTCTTGGGCCCCGGCCGCCACCCTGATTCCTGCAGGCATCTCCGATGACTTTGTCCTGCCTTTCCACCTCCCCCAGCACAGTGTACCAGGCAAGACAGACTTGGAAGAGAAAACCTGAACCATCCTCCTGACATGAGAGTGGGTCTTCTGTCAGTCTCCCAACATGAGCTGGCCCACAAGCCCACACACCACCACTGGCCTTCCTGCCTGCCCAGCCCTCTGCCTGGGTGCCCATCGCTGTCCCACAGCTCTCACTGTCGTGCTCAAAAGAGGACCGGCATCCTTCTAACCCTCCCGGTGATGAGAGCCGCACAATGCCGACTACAGGCAAGCCCTCTGACTGGGACTCCTGCTAGGACGCAGAAGAGGAACCCTCACCCTCAGGGCTCTGGCACACACGGGCATCTTCTCTCAGCAACAAGCCTGCCCTTGGCCTCACCTTGGACTTGGTCAATGATTCCTCGGAGCCTCCGCTCCACCTCCCGACGCTTCAGCCGGTCTTGCCGCCCAATGAGCACAAGGTTGAGAAGCAGCAACAGGAACAACGCCAAGGCGTTCACCAGCTCCACCCCGTGGCTGGTGGGAGAGGCAGGGGTAGACCCACGGGGAGTGAGGGCTCGCCCACGTGCCAGCGCCCACGCCAAGCCTCTCCTCCGCACCCCAGTCCCTTTCGAAGAGTGCCCTGTTCAGGTTCCCTGACACCAGCCAGGACTCTGGCCCCTGGCAAGAGACTGGGGAGCTTCTTTTAGGACCCAGGAGCCTACCGTAGAAGCAGCTTGGGGGCCGCAGCCCCCTCAGAGCCCTGGGATGTCCCAGTGCTGAGGCAAGGGGAGACAGCTGGAGAGGTCAGGGACCGTTTACCTCCCAGCTGGCTGGCCCCCACAGCAGGCCAGCAGCAGCAGCACAGCCAGCAGCATGAGCGAGGCCCCCGGCCAGTGGAAGCAGGAACAGCGGTTACTGTGGTGTAGGAAGCTGCTTCTCCACACCTCCTGGTGAGGGACGGGGAGGCGCAGGGCTGAGAGGTCCCAGCCCACTCGAACCTGGCTGCCCGCCCACCAGCCTCCCCAGCCCCCGTGGCCACCTCAGTCTTTTCCCTTTGACGCCGGCTGGGCTCCACCCTGCTGGGCTCCTGCAGCAATTGGGGTCAGGACATCACTGCGAGGGGGAAGCCCAGCTTCTTTCCGATTTGTCATGATGCTTGGTTAGTTCACACCCCAGGATGATACGGCAGGTCACAGCCCTGAGAAGGAGCCTCCCACGCTTCTCTGCCATCCCCGCTAGCCCTGGCTACCCCAAGAAAAGCTTCACCTTCCACGTCAGACACTTCTTCCGCTCCTTGAGGTGTCCTTCCAGCACTGCCTCCAGCTGCTCCTTCAGGATGCTGAGGGCCTTCCGGGTGGACAGGCCCAGGGCCGAGGGAGGCTCGCCCTGCAGGCAAGCAGAGGCACTCAGCGGCATGCCACGACGGGGCTGTCCATGGCAGGCTGGGCCGGACCCCTCCCCTCCCCAGGCCCTCCTTCTTGGAGCCTCCTGTCTCTTCCATCTCCCGCTCTTGCCCCTCAGGGTATGACCATATCCAAAACTCCACCAAGTTATAGGGCATCCAAGTACATCGCCCCCTACTCTTCAAAGCCAACTTAAAAATAAAACAAGAGGGAGGGAAAAATAAATAAAACCAAACAAACTCTTCCCATATTCAGTGTTCCCTAGCTCGCCTCCCACTCAGCTCCCCAGGGCAGGACTGTGCAATGGCTCCGCCACACTCTCATCTCACCAAGGATGGGTAGGACGTGGTATGGACAGGGGTGGCCCCCAGATGACACAGGGACCGATCACTTCATCTTAGGGACCTCGCAGTCCAGCTTCCCCTTGCTGAGATTCGTCCACTGCTGGACTTCTGTCCTGTTTTCTCCTTCTTTGACTCAGGCTGTTCTCCCTCCAGCTACCCCATAGTCCATGCTAGGACATCTTGCCAACTTCTGCATGTTTCCAGGGCAACCTCATCCACAGTCACTGATGCACCTACCAGCAGCCTACAACTCCTACATTTTACTTCGAGCCTGGCCACTACCCCAAATGCAGACTCGCCTGCTGAATGGCCTCATAAGCTGTTTCACGGGGACCTTGAAGTCAGTATGTCCAAGAACTCACACTCACTCTTGGCCCGTGGCGCCAAGTCACCTTTCCTCCCACAGCTACTGCCTCCTCCAGTTGTCCCTGGAACATTCCAGACTTGGGCCTTGTGTTCACCCCAGCTCATCCCCCGGGCTACCTTTTCCAAACCTACGGCAACACCTTAGTCAAAGCAAGTGCACCCCTGATCAACGGATCCCTTTACCTTTAAAATCAAGGCCAGTCTCCTGCGAGTACTCTCGGAGGCCCTCAGACCTGCCGACCTCTCCAGTGTCTTTCCCTGTTCCTCCTTCCACATGCCAAACTCCTCCAGCTCATGCTCAGATACCTTGATGTGCTTCTGTTACCTGACCCCTCCCCTCCCCAGCCAAGAACACACGCTCCACCCCAGACAACTCTTGCCTCTCCTTAAAGATTCAGCTCGGGCCGGGCTCGGTGGCTCAGCCTGTAATCCTGCGCGTTGGGAGGCCGAGGTGAGTGAATTGCCTGAGCCCGCGGGTTCGAGACCCGCCTGGGCAACTTGGTGAGACCTCATCTCTACAGTAAATCAAAAATTAGCCGGGCATGGTAGTGCGTGCCTGTAGTTCCGGCTACTTGGAAGGCTGAGGCAGAAGGATCGCCGGAGCCCAGCAGGTCGAGGCTGCAGTGGCCGGGAGCGGCCACTGCACTCCAGTCTGGGCGACTGAGTGAAACTCCAACTCAAAAAATAAAAAAGATTCAGCTCAAACATCACCTCCTCTGGGACATTTTCCCAAACCCAGAGCTGTACTTCAGGGGGAGGTTTGTATTCCAGTGGCACCCGGGGCAACCTGGCTCACAGCCTGCATCTTACAGAATTGCAGTCAGAGATGTATATGTCTGGCTCTCCCGCTTGACTTACAAATTCCTTGAAAACAGGTACTGAATTCTTCCATCTCTACTCCCCCTCCTCACCCAACTAATCAGACAGTGCCTGGCACACGCAAGCTCAGTGCATACTTGCTGAATATATGAATGCACTGATCCCAGTGAAGCAACAACAGGAACAACGCCTAGGCATTCACCAGCTTCATCAGGGATTCACCCTCATCAGGGACTGTCAACCCAAAATCTGGAGCAGACACATCTGGAGCTTTTAAAAACATAGATGTCCGGGTCCCATCCTGGACCTACTAAATCAAAACTTCTGGAGTGAAGCCAATTCCAGGCTGAATTTGATGCACAGATCCTCAGCTCCAGGATCCTGGGACAAAGAATGGTCCCAAGAAAGGCAGAACCTGAAGGAGGATAAAGTCTCCCAGGACTATACGAAGAGCACGAGTGTGAGCTTCCACCAGGAAAAGCTCCCAAGCAAGAATAGCGAATCCCTAGATCTGAGGCGCCAAGAAAGGGACTTGGAGTTATCCCCAGAGGAGTCCTGACTGAGGGCTGTGGGGCTGGTGACATCCTGGCTGCAGCGTCTCCCTCCCCTCCCCTCTCTTTCCCGTGGCCTCCCCCAGAGTCCTGCCCTGGCTGTCCCCCTACCCTTCCGGACTTCCTCTTCCTGGCCTGTCTCCACACATACCCTCCTCCTCAGCAACTGAGCCTTGACCCTCACAACACACACACCCCATGACTATGAGGGGGTGCTGGGCCTAGGGCTGCTATCCCACTACCACAACCTGGCATCATAGAACACCGCAGTGCTGGCCTGAGGGATGAGGACCAGCTTCCAGAGTGGACCTGGCCCCAAGGCTTCCCAACTCCTTTGCCTAAACCTCACCTAATCCCTGCTCTCCACAGTGGCTTTGGGGGATTATGAAGATAAGAGCTGTTTCTTCCCAGAAGGGATAAACTGGTTATTTCGGCTCAGGAAGAAATGACCTTCCAGGAAGGCGCCCCACGTCCCAGCATGGATAAACACTATACCCAAAGCACCCACCACCCTCTGGCAAGGATCCTAGGGCCTCTCTGAGGCCCCAGGAAAGGTTAAGGTCTGTACCACTGCTTCTTTGAGTTCCTGACATGATGAGAAGAAGACTTCAGAGCAAGTTGGAAAGAAAGAAGATAAACAGGAAGAGGAGACCCCAGGCCTTTTCCTGTTGAAGGGGCTGGGCCAGGGGGCTGATGCCTGTTCCTCCCACCCAAGAGAAGAAGAGGATCCAGGAGGCACAGCGGCTGCACATAGAGCCAGGTGGGAAGTCCAGTGCCTTCCCCTCACCACTGCCTCTTTTCCCCAGGCTTGGCCTCTGAGCTTTCTCTCCACAGAGCGGGATGTGAGAGTTCCCAGGATGGATGTGCCTAGGCCAGATCTCCGGAAGTGATCAAGTGAGAAAACACACTAGAGGCAGGAAGGACTGACCTGCAGAAGGAGAAGGCTGCACACCCAAGAGATGGGGACTGGGAGGGAGAAAGAGAGGCTGGACCAGGCAAACCACACAAGGGTGCAGGATTACCTGGGAAGCTGATCAGCCTTGAATGAGGACCACCTTCAGGAAGGCAATAGTTCCCAGCAAGGCAGAGAAAGGGCTAAGAGGAGCAGCCAGAGAGCTAGAGAAGCACCCCTCTGTTAGCCAGGCCTGTAGACCTTGGACGCTCATGGATTCTTGTGCCACACAGTGGCTGTCCTGACACCTGCTGCCTCATTCCAGGTGACCCCAAGCCCAGGACCACCTCACCCTGCCCAAGCATCACCCACTCTCTTGCTCTCTCTGCCCCCAGGTACCTAGAAGCTGTACTATGCTCTTCTCCAGGTGTGGGAGGCATGGGCTGGAGGGTGACAGACGCTCCTCAGGCAGGGCTCCCGCAGAGTGTCTGCGCGCATCTGCCCCCGCATGTTATGTCTGGCCAGGGGCATCAACTCCAGACTGGTGATTAAAGACAGTATAGCAGAGGAAAAATAGCATTCTGTAATTACGTGCCGCCCGAAGGAAGCGCCTGTCCGCACAGGCAGCGAGGACCCAGCCTGCTGGGCCAACGGGCTCTCAAAAGCCTTCAGCTGAGCTTATCCAATGACTTGAGGCCACTCACCCTGCCCCTCCCTGGGAGGGGTGCTGAGTTACAGGTGAAGTAACTGCCCTTTTTCACAAATGTCAAAAAAGCCAAAGCCAAGGAACTTGGTGGAAGGACTTCCGCCTTCCTGAAGGAAACTAAGCGGACTTGTGGATGAGCAGGCTCTGGCAGCCTTTCTCCAAGCACAGTTAGGCGGGGTACCCCAGCGTGCCAGGGCATCAACAGCAGGGCTATAGCAAGGGAATGGGGGCGCTATTATTATCTGAGAAAAAGGAATCTGAGCTGACACACACAATCTGAGGTCTGCTTTTCTTCCTACTGAGGCCAAGAAGGGTGAGGAAAACTCTGACCTCGCTTTAAGTTTCCAAAGGTAACAACAAGAGATTCTTCTAGCTTCACAGATGCGAACAACTCTCACCTCACCCCACTGCCAGACACTTCCAGAGATGCTCCTGGGGCAAGGAGTAAGGTCTCTATACCGAGAGGAGGGGAGGCCCTGCTTCTTAAATCACAGGACTGCTTTTCAGGCAGAACCAACCCCATTCTCCTGTTTTAACTGCTCGGGCTCAACTGAAGCAAGAGGAGAGAATAGCCGGGCCCTAAGGAAGTCCCCGACTCAGGAGAGGCTGGCAGCAAATGCTTGTCATGAGCTAGGCTTGTTCTCTCTCCTCTATCATCAAAGGGGCACACTCACAGGGCATGGGGTTTAGGGAAACAACGGGGTAGTAAAAGAACTCTATCCTCCTAAGCAGAACCACAAGGAATCTGCCACTGAACAGGGCAAGCTCTCAAGGCCTAAAGCTGAGCATCTGATCTGGATAGTCTCAGGAGCCTTTTGAGAGCCAATCCATCTGAGCTCTCCTGTGCCCTCTTCAGTCAGGCTTCTCAGGTGACCCAGAGCCAGAAGTCCCAAATCCCCAGTCCCTGTCCTTTCAGAGCTCTGCATGGTTCTCTGGGCACAGCCACTGCTTTCCTTCCTACTCCAGCTGTTTCAGGAACAACAGAATCAAGGTCCCCTCAGCTCAGGTAGATAGATGGGTTATGAATCTAGACCTTGACCTTAGGCCTTGACACCGGCAGATAAGCACTAATTAGAACTGACTGGGGCCCGGTCCCTTTTCCAATCACAGCCTTCTTGGTCAGTGCAGGTGGGGAGGGGTCATGAAGCTGGATTCTACGCAATGCCCACATCACGGAAGCAGAGATTCGGCGCTGTACACTCTTCACACACGGACTCTGTCTACAGCCAGGCAAATCAGAGCTTCGAGCCAAGCTGCCTCCCTCTTCATTCTTCCTGGCTCACACTGACCTCAGCACTTTCACCTACCTTCTTCCTTACCTCCTGCAGCCACCAGGACCTAGAAAGGAATCATCCCAGCCCTGGTGGCTCCTGTCTCAGGTACCCATGTGGTCTAGCGAAAAAAGTCCCCTCATCGGCCCTAAGGAAGGCTGACATCCAGACCAGAGTTTCTGTTACCTGTGCACAGAAACCCGGCCCTGGTATGCCCTGGCAGGATACCCCCAGCCCAGCACTGCCCTGGGTGACTCAGGCACCCGCTGGCAGCTCCCCAGACACACTGGCTTTCTGGCTTTCATTCCTAGTTGCCTTCCAAGGTCCTGGCTACCTCATGCTCATTCAAGCAGCTTCCCTTGCTGCATCGTCTTCAGGACTCTCGTGGCAATCGCTAATCCAAAGACTCCTGCACAAAGAAGGGAACGTGACATTTTTAAGAGAAGCATAAAAGCCATGCTGGCATACTCACTTTGGTGCGTTTGCCCTGATGGGGCATCCATAGCTCTGCCTGCTTAAAGAGCATGGACCAGAGCCTGAGCCACAAGCAGTCAGCTGCAGTCACCTTCAACAGAGCCCTCCAAGGGAGAGACAGAGACAAAGAGGAAGGGAGGAGAGAGAGAGAAGGAGTGAGAGAAGAGGGAAAGAGAGGGGCGAGAGCTGAGGGCGTGTGAGCAAGGAGCCGGGTGCCGCGGAGAATCAAGCACAGCAGAGCGGAGCTCCAATGTGCTGATTAATTCAGCCTATTTCCAGTCACGCTGCAGATTCAGGGAGGGAGGAGGAGGCAGCAGCCCTGGAAGGGCGGGAGGGAGAGAGAGGAAAGAGAAGGGGGGAGGCGAAAGGAGGGTGGAGAGGAGAAAGTTTGTCTGATGCTCTGCCGGATGTCCAGGAGCCTGGCCCACTCTTCAGAGGAGGCCACTGCTGGGTAAGCCGAGGGGCGATGTGCAGCCAGAGTATGGACAGATAGCGTAGAAACTGCCCTCAGCCCGGAATATCAAGGAGTACCCTGGGATATGGAAATTTCGGCTCTCTTCTCAGACGACCCGTCCTTTGCCCCCAAGTCACTGGGCAAGGCTAGGAGCCCTCTTGTAGCGGAGGCTGTCATCCGTGAGAGACCCCCGAATTCTTCAGCGATGCCCCAACCTGGAGCCAAGCCAATAACAGCTCTTTCCACAGTTAGAGCTGCAGGAAGGAGGGGAGAGGGGACTTGTGGGTTATTAATAGCAGCACATCCTGCATGGAGGGGGGAGAACTGGCCACGGAGAAGACTTGAGCAATGACTTCAAGGAGGGAAGAGCCAGGGCGAGGAAGCTGGTGGAAGGAAGAATACAGTGGGAAAGGGAAGAGCCAACCAAAAGGAAAGGCCTCTGGGGATTCCAGCACCTACCTACCAGGTGGTATGGGGACCCCAACAGCCACAGATCCTTGCGAGTGAAGAGCTTGGCCAGCAGCTGATCAACTCGCAGCCACATTGGGACACACTGCTGGGACCACACAGCTACCTGGGGACATCCAGGCCCTGCATCTCCCAGGCAGAAAGAGGAGGCCAGGTACCTGAGGCACCTGCCTCAGTACTACCTGGAGCATCGAGTAGAGCCTGAATGAGTAGCGACTCCAGACGCATCACTCTGGGATCGAGTTTGACATACATGAGCTCTCAGCACAGGCATACCGGGTGAAGGACAGGCACTGGAAATGGACAGGACACGTTCCTGCTTCAGCTCACCTTAGAATGGGACTACAAACCCCAAGGGAGAAAAAAACAGCCTAACAGGTCCCACGGCTGGAGAGCAGAGCTGGAGCCTAAGAGTGTTTCTCCAGGGCCCTCCGTTTCCTAGACGACACCTCTCGAGCTGGGAAACGAAGAAAGAGCCTCAGCAGCCCAAGCCAGCCTCTCCCCTCCTCCTTCACTAGCATAGCTCCCCGTGGGGCCCCCAAACACAGAGCTGAGTGAGAACAGAAAGGAAGGGCCCAGGCAGTCCAGAGGTTAAGGGCGGGAAGTCTCCACAGGGAGCAGGAAAAGGGAGGAGGGCAGGGTCAGCTTCCAAGTCAGCCACTATAAGGATGTTCACCACCGTGCAATTGGCTGAAGCCAAGGAGAAACCCATCTCCCGTCCCCTGATCCCACAGGCACTGCTCTGGTGGGAACCACAAGTCAGCAAATGCTTTTCCTTCTGTGTGACAAGCCCGAGAAAGGATAGCACATAGGGCTAACCCAGGTGTTGTGCAGAGTCCCCAAAACAGCCTTGCATCTAAGAAGCAGGAGCCCAGGCTGTCGCTGTTACCCTTCGTCCTTGTGAGCTGAAGGACAAAAGACGGGAGAAAGGGCTTTAAAGGAGAGATTGAGAGACTGATAATTCTGGAAGCAAAGAATCATCCAGAAAGAGCCAAACCAATCCTGGGCTAAGCCAGGAGGCAACGGATCATCTTATCATAAGTTACCACCATTCAAACTCCCAATCCTACTCCTTCAAGATGCCTTCTGACTGTCCTAGGTCATGGGGATAATCTTTAGAGGCCCATTTATACAACTCATAAGTTACCTCAGTTAGAAACCCCAATAGGTCCTGTTATTTAAGAACTTGTACTGTCAATCCCTCTGCTAGACCATAAGCCTCTCCAAGCCAGGAGCCACTTTCCTGGCACCTAGAGCTCTACCAACCCAAAGTCAGTACTCAACAATACGGCTGCTGCTGTTGATGATGACACTTTCCAATTCAGGATTCCTCTATTCGGAAAGGAATCCTGACTAGAGGAATTCAGGATTCCTCTATTCAGAAGAGAGAAATCTTCTGGGAAAAAATGGCTCCAGAGAGCTACCCAGCCTGGGTTTCCAAGTCTTCTCCCTTAGGCTCAAGAGAGAAGCCAGCCCCCTTGATCACAGAACTAGTGTTCAGTGTTTCTGGCTGGAACCAGGAAACAATGCTGTCCTCTGTTTTGGAGGCATTCAGCCTCACTCAGGCAGGCCACTGCATTGCACAACGTCAGAGCCTCTGGGGGTGTGCTCCCTGGAATTGAGCAGTGCCCAGCACTTGCAGCTATATGCAGCAGCTTTGCTTCCAGGCCAGGAGAGAGGCAAGTGTAGCTTTCCCTCTGTGCCAGTTACTACTAGGATGAACATTGGCAGAGAAGCCAAAGGTGGCTGTGAACAAGAGATTGAATGCACCTGCTTCCAGTTCAAGGCCAGAAGCCTGTTGCACAGGTGGTCCAGGCACTGGAAGCCTGGAGCTAAACAGGCACCAGTCAGCCAGGCGTCACCAGAGGCCCAGAGAGTGGACCCACAGCTCCCTCTCTAGCTTTCCCTTCCAGATCTCCCTCTCTCTGGCAGGAAGATCACTATTCAGAAGTTCAAGTTAATAAATATTTACTACATGCTCGGCTCTGTGCTGGGAGGTAGGGATATTGAGATAAAGTGGAAGAGACTAATTATTTCAATAGAGTAGTGAGTACAATGGTGGAGGGGCTATGAACACTGAAAGGAAGAGGTCTTATCTGGAGAAGAGGATGCCTAAACTGGATCTTGAAGAAAGAGTAGAAGTTTGCCAGGGAAGAGGATAGGGAGCATTTTAGAGGTAACAGCCTAAATACGGTATATGTGCCCAAACTCTGAAACATTCAGAATCACCAGTGGTAAACTCAAGGCAGGGAGGCTAGGAATGCTGGAGCCATAGGCCGAAATGGATTATGGAGGGGTTTGTATACACTAAACGTTCAGAGCTGCTGACCAGTTTTGTGGCAGGCACGTGGAGGCTGGTAAACAGAAAGAGAGAGATCTATTACGAGGGTGTGGCAGAAGCCAGACAAGAGAAAAAAGGACTTCCTCTAGGGCAGTCTTTGTCATGGGAGAGAATTCTGATCAACAAATCTACCTCCTTCCAAAGACAGTGTCCATGGAAGCTGGGCCAAGTCAGGCAGGGAGGAGAAGGCCGATTTTAGGGATGGCCTGGACTGTCTGCTCACCACCAGCTGATTAAGCAGCTGTGTTTGCAGTCTGACTGGGGAGCTCTTCCCTAACCACAGAGAGGGTGCCCAACAGCACTCAATGTGGCTCAGCAGGTCGGGGCACAGCCCCATCAAAGAACAAACAAACTAAACAAACTAAATTACACACCCCGGGGCAAGAAGTGAAACACTGGCCCTGCTTCCATGCAGTTGTGTTAATTGGTCCACCTTCACTGTTTGTTTTTTTTTGAGTCAGAGTCTCACACTGTCATCCCGTGCTGTGGCATGACCACGACTCACTGCAGCCTTGACCTCTTGGGCTCAGGCAATCCTTCTGCCTCGGTCTCCCAAGTAGGTAAGACTACAGGAGTGCACCACCACGCCCAGCTAAATTTTTATTTTCTGTAGAAATGAGGTCTCACTACATTGCCCAGGCTGGTCTTGAATTCCTGGACTCAAGCAATCCTCCCATCTCTGCCTTTGAAAGTGCTAGGATTACAGGCACGAGCCACTGCACCCAGCCCTTCATCTTTATTCAGAGCTCCATGAGTCTGTGCTTTCTAGCTGAGAGGTCACAGTTACATCCCCCAAGACTCAAAGCCATGCCCCTTCTCTCAATTGTGGTCTAAAGTCCCTGAATAAGGACTTCATAGGCAAACACAAGTCAGAGGAGTCCAACAGTGACACACAGACAATACCCATAAGGTAACAGATTATGGCCTACCAGATGCTTCTCCTTCAGGTCCATGGGCCCAGAGTACTACAGGCATGCCCAGATGAATGCAGTCACCCCCAAAAGGAAGGCTTCTCCCCAACATGAACAAACCTTAGTAAGTCTATCACAGTCACAGCATCTGGGGAAAAAAGAAGAAAGAAATCATGTAAGTCCAGGTTGCTGGAACAGATGGCTATTGTGAAAAACAACAGCATCATCTAAACAGCAGAGTGGTACATAGAAAAAAACTGGTCCCAGTGACCATCGCGCCCCAGTCAGCCCTGTCGAGCGACAGAGCTTCCTTCATGCAGTCAACTTGGGATGAACTCCACTCTCCGAGGGCAGGAGGAAGAGGGCCACAGAGGGGATTCCGGAAGGGCGCAAGCTTTCTCTCTCAGACTCTTCATTCAGAGGTACACTGTGTTTTGTTCCATGTGAACCGCCAACTTCAGCATACCCAAAAAGCCTTGGATTATTGGCATTTTTTAAAGTTGGGGTTAAGGCTAGCCTTAAGGTCAACTGGAATCTAGATACCACTCAGATAATCAGGGGTCAGCCAGAAGAGCAGCAGGAAAGACCTCCGCTGCAGCCCCAGGAGGAGGCGCCCATCTCTTTCCATGCGCTGGGAACTGCACACACACTCACCAGCACACGAATGCACACAGACCCCCCAGCCTCTCATTCGGTTGAGAGCAGTGCTCAACAAGAACCTGGGCAGGAGTCCGCAAGGATGAGCAATCCAATCTGACAAAAGTAGGCTAGTGATCTGGAAAACGAAGATCTGTCCTACTCTCCACTTATTCCCACCACCCCTGACCCTCAGCCTCCATCCTGGCAACCAACACAACCTAAATCTCAGAGCAGGGTGTGTGTGGGTAAAGAGTGACGCTGGGTAATCTGGTTTGGTGCCAGGTGACTCCTCTCAGAGAAAGCACTAACCTGCTGACTAGGGCAGTTCTTTTGGGGACTGGCAGCAAGCCTCATTAAGAGAAGCCAGGCAGAAGCCCAGGAGAACTGACCCATAAAACAGCTGTCAGGAAACCATAAAGGGGAGGGGGCACATAACATTAATAAGGGTGCCTGATCTCAAACCAAGCAAAGTGGGGACCAAAGGGAGGCCCAAACTTTACCTATATGATGACCGCTTGCATACCTAATCCTGAATTGTACCCCACATCTTTAAAATGAAAGAAAGAATGAAAGAAAGAAAGAAAGAAAAAGAAAGAGCAACAGAAGCTGTGTCCAGAAGACCCAGCCAGGAGGCCCAGGTCCTGTCACCAACTCCACTTTGAAATCCTGCCCAATGCCCAATTCCTCTCCGAGCAGAACCCATGCAGGTACCCCAGGCTGTGCCGCCAAGTCACTCCCACCTCTGCCTTTCAAAGCTGAACCAGCCTCAAAGGGTCAGACACAGACAGTGACGTTGGAAGTGGCCTTGCGATGCAGTGACATTTAGTCTTTGGCAGTCAACTGAAATGGGATCCTGAGAGGCCAAATCAACTCCTCCCCAAGGCTGCTGTCTGACTCAGGCTGCCCAAGCCCTGTTTACAACTGCAGCTTGAGGTCCCCATGACATCCCATCCCAGCAGGGGTTGGATGAGGTAGTTGCCACACAGGGAAAGGCACCAGGAGCCAGATGGGGATTGCGCTGGTTAACTCCTGCCAATGCTGCAAAAGCAAAATCACTCTGCAGCCAACTGGAACCACAGCAGTACGGAGAGGGCAGCCAGGAACAGGACATTTTCCTCAGAATCTCTGTTTTCCCATCATTCCATACATGGGACTCTGAGAGACAGCCATTCTCAAGTGTCTGATTTGAAGCTAGCAGCAGTATCCTTAAAGGGCCAGTTCTGTTTCTAGCCCACTGCAAAAAACAAACAAACAAAAAACCCCCAAAGGCTTCAAAGCCAAATATCCCTGGGTTCAAATCCTAGCTCCAACATATATCAAATGCCAATGGCCTTGGTAAATTACTTGTCCCTCTGAGCCTTGGTGCCCCTTGTTCATAGAATGAAAATGACTATACCTATTTCACAGAGGTGCCATAGCATTCTGTAATATACTATATGCAGAAGGTCTAGTATGATATTTGGTATACAATAGGTGCTCAATAAACACTTGCTGGCAGACAGCTCCCTTATCGCTGTTCTGCCCACGGCTCTATTGCAGTGTACAAAAATAAAAAATAATAAGCACTTGCCATTACTATCATCAGCAAACAAGAAATATGAGCCAGGGGCCACTTAGGTCAAGAATAAAGATTCAGCCGGGCTCGGTGGCTCAGCCTGTAATCCTGCGCCTTTGGGAGGCTGAGGTGAGTGGACTGCCTGAGCCCGCGGGTTCGAGACCCGCCTGGGCAAGCAAGACCTCATCTCTACAATAAATCAAAAAATCAGCCGGGTGTGGTAGCGCGCGCCTGTAGTTCCAGCTACCTGGAAGGCTGAGGCGGAAGGATCGCCGGAGCCCGGCAGGTCGAGGCTGTGGTGGCCGGGAGCGGCCACTGCACTCCAGTCTGGGCGACAGAGGGAGAATTCAACTCAAAAAAAAAAAAAAAAAAGAATAAAGCTTCAAAAGTGGGTTGGGCACAGTGGCTCACACCTGTAATCCCAGCACTTTGGGAGGAGGAGGACTGCCTGAACCCAAGGGTTCGAGACCAGCCTGGGCAACGTGGCAAGACATTGTCTCTACGATAAATCAAAAAAATTAGCAAAGCGTGGCAGTGCACACCTATGGTTCCAGTTACTTGGAAGGCTGAGGTAGAAGGATCACCTGAGCCCAGCAGGTCAAGGCTGCGGTGGTCATGAGTATGCCACTGCATTCCAGCCTGGATGACAGAGTGAGACTCCAACTCAGGAAAAAAAAAGATTCAAAAGTAAGGTGGAAGAAAAAGGAATGGAAGGCACAATGATTGGAAATAAGTAAGTAAAACGGTCTTTATTTGCAGAAGATCAATTGTATATGAAGAAAATCCTGGGGAATCTACAATAAGATACTAGATAAATAGGATGCAAGGTTGCTGGATACAAGGTCAAAATACAAATATAAGTTATATTTCTATATCCTATAATTAAATATCACAAAATAAAAAATGTCAAATATTATTTATAATGGTGCAAAAACAGCCTGAAATACTCAAATGACTATAATAAAAATATATGTAAAGCCTATACACTGCTGAGAAAAATCAAAGATTTCAATAAGTGGAAGATACACCATGTTCATGAATTAGAAGGCTCAGTATTAAGATGTCAATTAGCCAGGCATGGTGGCTCATGCCTGTAATCCCAGAACTTTGGGAGGCAGAGAATTGCCTGAGCCCAGGGGTTCGAGAACAGTCTGGACAACTTGGTGAGACCTTATCTCTACAACAAATTTTAAAATTAGCCCGGTGTGGTGGCACATGCCTATAGTTCCAGCTATTTGGAAACCTGAGGTGGAAGAATCAGCCGAGCCCAGCAGGTCAAGGCTTCAGTTGCCATGAGCATGCCACTGAACTCCAGCCTGGGTGACAGAGTGAGACTCCAACCCCCCCAAAAAATGTCAATTATCCCCCAATTTATCTATAGATTCAATACAATCTCAATCACAGTCCCAGCTAGTACTTTTGTAGAAATTAACAAGCTGATTCTAAAATTTATATGGAGCTGGGCTCGGTGGCTCAGCCTGTAATCCCGCGCCTTGGGAGGCTGAGGTGAGTGGATTGCCTGAGCCCGCGGGTTCGAGACCCACCTGGGCAGGCGAAATCTCATCTCTACAATAAATCAAAAAAATCAGCCAGGCGTGGTAGCGCGCGCCTGTAATTCTGGCTACTTGGAAGGCTGAGGCGGAAGGATCGCCGGAGCCCAGCAGGTCGAGGCTGCAGTGGCTGGGAGCGGCCACTGCACTCCAGTCTGGGCGACAGAGTGAGACTCCAACTCAAAAACAAAACAAAACAAAACAAAGCAAAACAAAATAATAATAATAAAAAATAAAATTTATATGGAAAGGTAAAAGACCTAGAATAGGCAAAACAATTTTGAAAAAGAAAAACAAAGATGACTTACACTGCCTTGATTTTAAGACAACATAAATCTACAAGTCAAAACGTGGCACTGGTGCAAGGCAAGACATACAATTTGATAAGACAGAAGAGAGAGACTAGCACTAGATCCATGCATATTGACCCTTACCTAATACCATTCACAAAAATTAACTCAAAATGGATCGTACATCTAAACATAAAAGTTAAAACTATAAAATTTCTAGAAGAAAATATGGGGGGTTGGCTGGGTGTTGTGGCTCACACCTGTAATTCCAGCACTTTGGGAAGCTGAGGCAAGGAGACTGCTTGAGCCCAGGAGTTCGAGACCAGCCTAGGCAACAAAGCAAGACACCGTCTCTATAAAAGATGTTTCAAAATTAGCTGGTCATGGTAGTGCACATCTGTACTCCCAGCTACTAGGGAGGCTGAGGCGGAAGGATCGCTTGAGCCCAGCAGGTCAAGGCTGTGGTGGCTGTGAGCATACCACTGCCCTCCAGCCTAGGCGACAGAGTGAGACCCTGACTCAAAAAAAAAAAAAAGAATATATATATATACACACATGGGGATCTTTATAACTCTGTAACTTGAGATAAGCAAATATTTCTTTTTTTTTTTTTTTGAGTTGGAGTCTCACTCTGTTGCCCAGACTGGAGGGCAGTGGCATGCTCCCAGCCACCGCAGCCTCGACCTGCTGGGCTCCGGTGATCCTTCTGCCTCAGCCTTCCAAGTAGCTAGAACTATAGGCACATGTTACCATGCCCGGCTCATTT
>CAUYQG010220236.1:0-12787 GCA_963574415.1 Tarsius wallacei | reverse complement strand
TGAAAATGAAATTTCAGATCATTAACCATCTTTCCATTTCAATAAGTGTTATTTGGACATAATAACTTTTAGGACCCTTTTAGATTAGATTTTGTAGTACTTCATTTGATATTTGTACTTCTATTCTTTTTTTTTTTTTTTGAGTGGGTGTCTTATTCTGTCCCCCAGGCTGGAGAGCAGTGACACGCTCATGGCTACCACAGGTGTGTGCCACCACGCCCAGCTAATTTTTTTAAATTTATTACAGAGATGAGGTCTTGCCATGTTTCCCAGGCTGATCACGAACCCATGGGCTCAGGCAATCCTCTTGCTTCCGCCTCCCAGAGTTCTGGGATTACAGGCATGAGCCACGGCTCCTGGCTTATCTCTATTCTTAAAAATAACCTTTTTATGAAATCAAAGATGACACAAACAAATGGAAAAATATTTCAAATTCATGGATTGGAGGAATCAACATTGTTAAGATGTCCATCTTACCCAAGGCAACCTACAGATTTAATGCAATACCATTAAATGACGAACATTCTTCTTAGACCTGGAAACGACAATACAGAAATTTGTATGGAAACATAAATGATCACGAATAACCAAAACAATCCTCAGCAAAAGAAATAAAGTGGGTGGTTTCACAATTCCAGACTTTAAACTTTATTATAAGGCTACCATAATCAAAACAGCCTGGTATTAATACAAAAACAGGTATATAGACCAATGGAACATAATAAAGATTCTGGAAGCAAAACCTTAATTTTTCAACCAACTCACCTTTGACAAAGCCTCCACTAACAACCATGGGGAGAGGAGAACTTATTGGTAAATGATGCTGGGAAAACTGGCTGACCATATGCAGATGATTAAATCCCATGTATTCTTAAAATCCAGTTCAAACGCCGTCTCCTTCAAGATTCCACCTTGATTTCCACTAACTGAAAGTGTTCCCTCCCTCTTTTTCTATGCCCATGCTTTCTTGTTTTTATTCTTTTCTTGTCTCTTCATTTTCCCTGCTTTGTGTTATAGTTATTTGTATGTGTATCTCCCCAATAGAAAAAAGGTAGGCGATTTAGGTTAGAAACCTAGGGACTTTATCTTTGAAGCTCACACATATTATTGATTTTAATAGATTTTTTTTCAGTAGATGAACAAGAGTGACAAGTGACATTATTTCTCAAATAAATAGAGAAATCTACTCTATACTTCCCTGTACATATATACCTTGTAAACTGTGCTGATAGAAACGGACCCTTAAGTATTTCGCTTCTTGGATTGTAAAGTAACACTCCAAGTTCCTTCGACCTGGGGTGGCCTTTATCATTTAATCCTTCACTCAATGAATTCAGTTGCTCATTGAGGTCCTACTAGGTGCCAAAAACTGAATTGGAGCCAGAAGATGTTTTCAGATGAAACAGAACTGGTTCCTGTTCTTGGGCTTAAAGTCTAGTGTGAATCCTTAAAAAAGGAAGCAAACAAATAATGATTAACATGTAAATATTGACAAATATGATGGAAGTATAAAATAAGGTGCTCCATAAAAGAAAAGAAAAGGAAGGGCATGGTTGGATGTGAAATTGACTTAGATATGGTGGTACTGGAGGGCTTCTCTGAGAAGGTGATGGTCAAGCTGAGAGATACTTGTGCTGAGAACTTAAAAGGAGACCAGTGATGCTAATGAGTGAGAGAGAAGGGTGAGGGAAGAAATTGGAAGAATAAGCGGGGTCAGATCAATGCCTACCAGGATGACATATCCTTTTTGGTCTTAAGACATCTGAACCATTTGTCCTATTCCTTCCATGAGTTTATTTATGATGGTACTATTTTGCACTCTTTCTATCTTCCCTCATTCTAACATCTGTCATATTTAACTATGCACAGAAAAAAACTATCCATTTGTTGGATAAATTAAACAATCATGACTCTACCAAATGCTGGCAAGAATACTCATACTTTGCTGGTAGGAATGTAAAATGGCAGAATCATTTCACTCTGTATAGTTTCTCATTTCATATAGGACCAAGTATGCAACTCCCATATTACTGAGTGATTACATACTTGGGCATTTAGCAAAGAAAAATGAAATCATATCCACACAAAAACCTGTATGCAAATATTAATTTCAGCTTTATTTGTCATAACCAGAGACTGTAAATAATCCAGATATCCTTCAATGAGTAAATGGTTAAACAAACAATGGTATATCCACACCATGGAATACTACTAGCAATAAAAAAGTACAAACTATCGACACACACAACAATTCGGATGAACCTTCAGGAAATTATGCTGAGTGAAAAAAAAAATCAACCTCTAAATGGCATATACGTAAATGTAAATGATTCCGTTTATATAGCCTTTTATTTTTTTCGAGACAGGATTTTACTCTGTCACCTGGCTGGAGTGCAGTGGAGTGATCATAGCTCACTGCAGCACAAACTTCTGGGCTCAAGATATCCTTCTGCCTCAGCCTCCTGAGTAGCTGAGTCAACAGATACACTCTATCACAGATATATATTTTTTATTTTTTTGTAGAGATGAGCTTGCTGTGTTGCCCAGACTGGCCTCAAACTCCTGGCCTCAAGCAATCCTCCAGCCTTGGCCTCCATAAACTCTAAGATTAGCGGCATGAGCCACCATGCCCAGCTATACAGCATTCTTGAAGTGACAAAATCTCACAGGCCAAAGGGCTAACAGGTCACAACCCATCCATACCCTATGCTCTGGACATTCTGAGAGGATGTTTTCAGGACCAGACACAGATGGATGTGCATGTGCTCATGCTCTAGGACAGAGACACTATGCTCCTTTGTATCTCCTTTTTTGGGAGTTTGGGGGTAAAGTATTAGCTTCCTTTTAACTCATTACCACAAACATAGTGACTTAAAACAACAGAAATGTATTATCTCACAATTCTGGGGACCAGAAGTCTGAAATCAATTTCACTGGGCTGAAACCAAGGGATTGGCAGCACTGCACTCCTCCCGAGTCTCCTCTTCTGTCTTCTAGAGGCTGTGGCAGTCCTTGACTGGTGGTGGCTGTGTGACTGCAGCCGCTGTCCTCTGTGTGTGTCTCTGTTTCTCTCTTTTGAGGATACGTGTTACTGCATATAGGGTCATCTGAATAATCCAGGCTGATCACCCATTTCGTGATCCTTATTAGTCACACCTGCAAGGAAACCTTTTCCTTATAACATTTACGGGCTTCAGGGGTTAGGATCTGTTACGTTTGTGTGACCATTATTCAGCCTACTATGATAAGTGTGACAGCAGCTTACAAATAGAGAACAATTCCTTATGTCTCAGAAATTGACTGTGCAGGCAAAGTGCATGCTGGGAACTTGCTGTCTAGGAGAAGTGTATGCTGGGAACTCACTGTGCAGGTGAGGTGCATGCTGGGAACTCACTGTCCAGTTGAGATGCACGCTGGGATTCACCATCCGGGAGAGGCGCATGTTGTGAACTCATTGTGCAGGTGAGGTGCAGGCTGAGAACTCACTATCCCGAGAGGTGTATGCTGAGAACTCACTGTGCAGGCAAGGTGCAGGCTGGGAATTCACTGTGCAGACAAGGTACATGCTGGAAATTTCATGTCCTGGTGAGATGCATGCTGGGAACTCGCCATCCACATGAGGTGTGAGATGAGAACTTACTATCCAGGTGAGGAGCATGCTGGGAACTAGCTGTTCAGGTGCATGCTGGGGACAGTGCTGATAACATCAGGAGACCATGTGAGAAGATGAGTCCATGGGTGGACTGCTCCACTAGTGGAATTGGAACAGTTGGTCCCAGCTAGCTTATTGCCAGGCAACTCTGAGAAAGCCCCTGGATCCTCCAGTGCTACCTCTCAGACAACTCTGTCCTTCTCTCTATATCCATCACTTAATGGTTGTGTGAACTTGGGATAATTACTTGACTTTTCTGAGCCACAGTTTCCTCTTTTGTAAAAGGGGAGTAATGCTAGTATTTACTCTTAGGGTTTCTGTGTGCATTAGTGATCACGTACATAAAGTTCATATTAAGTGCCATATTGATGTTGGCTGTAATTACTCTATGCTTGTTGTTGATGTTGTTTTCGTGATGGTGGTGGTGGTGGTGGTAGTGTACTTGTGCACACTGCAGGCATGCCTTAAATGCTGGCTGCATATCGAGTCTTAGCTCAGAGAGTGACTGAAGTTGCCCACCCCTAGCCATTGGGCCTCCTGGTTAAAAAGGCAGGAGAATGGAAGATGGTGGAGAATGGTGCCTACAATATGGTGCTTGAGGACAGTCCCAACCTCCTCTAGAATCTGACAGAGGTGGGTGCTTTCAGGATTTGGATGATGAGCAGTCGAGGAGGTTCAGCAAATGGGTTCCTGCCTCTACACTATACGAAGCAGTTTGCTGGAATTAATTTGCATGGCTGTGCTCTCAGTCTGCATGGAGGCTAATTTGTGATCCTGTGGCAATTTATTGCTCTGGTTGGATTTGTTTACTAGTAGACAACGTCATTGGGATAATATGCCTCACTGTGCACGGAGAGGAGCTGCACTCTGACCTCACTTGAAGAAACCACCATGGGGTAATTTCCTCCCCAACAGATGACTGACGTTACAATGTGGTGACAAATGATCAGCACGGTTAATGGTTAATATAGCCAGGGCCAGGATCCATATGATTTATGCAAATAATTAGCTCTTCCTGGGTAGTGGCCTGCATGTCTAGGTAACTTTTATTTTTTCAGACAGTCATCTCTGTAATGAGCTATTAGTCTGCAGGCCAGAAAGAAAGAAAGGGACAAGGAAGGAAAGACCTCAGGCAGTTAAGTCTTTGTTCCTTCCAGAAACCCTCATTTATTTAAAGCCAAATGTGATAATGTTTTCTTTTACAAAATTCCATTGCTCTGCATTGTAAAAGCAGCTCAAAATACTCGGGTCTGACTTGTATTTGTTTCAATAATGGTTTCTGAGGTTTAGACAGAGCTTGCATTTCATCTTATTCATCACTGCGTTTCATTAACACAAAGAGGGACGTATACCATTAGCACCATTTTCTAGTTAAGAATGTAAGGAAAGATGGAAGATCAATACGCCTGTATTAAGCAGAGGTCTTTGGGTACAAATGACAGAACGCATGTAGACAAAAGGGGTTAATTATTAAAAGGCTTGCATTAGGAATATTCTGTGTAGATATTTCACCTGGCCACCAACATCTTCTGAACCTCATAGTTCACCTCCCTGCTGCCTAGAAGAAATAACTTTTTTGTTGTTATTCTTATTCACACATGACAGAGGAAAACGTTGATCACTGAGATTGGAATTCCATGTTAACACCTAGACTAATCCATGGTGGCCAAGGAATCACCTAAGAACAGGGTTGTATTTCTGGGGAAAGGAGAATAAGAATGACTTCTGAGAGGAGAGGGATGATTCCAAAAGGAGGGAATGTGCTGTGTAGGCAAATAACAGATTCCAACACTATACTGCAAGTTCCATGAGAGTGTAAGCTACATTGGTCCTGTTGAGCATGCAGCCCTCAGCACCCACTACAGAGCCTGGCAAGATAAGTATGGGGGAAGAGGGAGAGAAGTAAGAAGAGAGAGAGAGGGAGGAAGTGAGGGAGGGAAGGAGGGAGGAAAGGAAGCTAAGCCAAAGTAAGCAAAATTTTCAGCAGGCAATCAAAACACAGAAATAAAAACAAGAGATCTTCTGACTCTGGAGAGCTACCCCCCTGATGGAAACCTTGACTGCACTTCCTACGTTGCTTAGAGTCGTCTGATTAATCAACCCTTGGGAATTCTATCCTCTACCTTTAGAAGATTTGGGGTGATTGAGAAATTTCCTCCCTGTCTCCCTTTCTTCTTCCCTTCCTTCCTCCCTCTTTTCATCAAATATGCACTGGGAACCAGATACTGTGTCTGCCACCAGATATATCTGAATGGTCAAGAGACCCTCCTCCTGCTCAGATCCTCATCGAGGCTGTTTTATAGTTGAGTATGATGATGTAGGAATTTTAATATGTATGATTTAGAAACCATCTCTGAATTCTGAGTAACTGATGATTCGTGGACTCTGTCTCCTTGGGGCTGCCATTTGAGGTTAGGATTTGGATGAGAAATCCTAATTCTGCTAAGGAGGCAGCCTGCACCATTGCCCTTTGTACTTGGGACGTAAAGGTTGTTGTTGCCCTCAAAACATAACAAATGGGTAAGCAAGGAAAATGATTCCCTATGAATGTTCATCTGAGTGTTTCACATTGGAAGATGTTCCATCTCTTCAGGCCACAGTGGGATTCATCAAAGATGAGAGGACAGTGATAAACCACCTCCTGGACAGGAATATTTATATATTCCTGGACTCTTCAAGAGATTGGGTGTGGTTACAAATTTTATTTAATAAGTAAAGTGGTGATCTCAATAACATACTACCATGAGCTATTATGATGATTCATTTGTCAAAAACCACCACTTCAGCACTAAAGAGATGTGTCTAACAGTTTGCATTTTAAGCACTTTCATTCCCAATCCACTGACTGACAGACACCTTAATCTGTCAATTCGGATCATACTAATTTAGCTGCAAAATGTTCTTTTAAAAAAAGAAAGCAAAAGAGGAGGAAAGAGGAAGAAAGGGAAGGAGGGAGGGAGAGAGGGAAGAAGGGAGGGAGACAGGAAGGGAGGGAGGGAGGGAGGGAATGAGATAAACACTAGGTATCTTCTGGAGTTAGCTTTTGAATAGATCATTGCAAATTGTGGTCACCCCCATTTCTTCGCCAGCTGGTTGTTTTGTTTATTTTGTCTGTGAAGTGATTGTTACAAAAACCCAGACACAAATCTCTGTAGGGTGATTTTTGTGTCATCAAGTATTCTGTGATCTTAAAAAGACTTTCCAGTTCTCGCTAATTTGAGACTCTGATCCTCTCTATGCTGAGATGTGGAGAATACTACACCATATTGATAATGCTCCTGATACCTAAATATATTAGGAACTCATTAGGAAGAGTCCCAAAGAAGAAGTCAACACCTTTACTTAAAAACTATTTTAAAAATACGTGTTGGTAATATCCAAATAATCCCATTATTCTTATTGAATCAGAGACTCTAACCCTAGAAAGCATGGGAGAATGCAAACACCATGTGCACCCCCTGAAAGAGTTAAGCCATTTTTCTATTTACATGGTTTATTTCACAAGTGTCTGACTCATTGGGCATAACCAGCACAGTTAAATTACAAAATTACTATTTGGTCCCTTTTTTATTGACTACAATTCAAGGCTGCTTCAAGCCTCCCAAATTTAATCCCCCTAGCTCTTTGCCAAGAACATTACCTTTTATTTTCAGTGTTAAACTGTGTAAGATACCCCTAAGGCTACATGGAAACTTACTCTCTGTGATAGCAGCTAACGGAGTGTATCAATTGTTCATGATTTCCCATTCTCCTGTAAATTGGGAGAGGCAGGAAGAGCAGTGGAATGCGAATTTTGTGCTGTCAGCACTTTCTTGCCCCAGCTTTCGCCCAAGCGGTGCCTGTTTTGGTAATTAATTATAGTGTGTTTGTAACTCTCCATTCTCAGTTACCATTTAGCAACCTGTCAAATCTGGAGCTAATGAGCCTATCCTAAAGTACTCGATGCATTTATTTTATTTTATTTTTAAGCATCAAGACAATCCTTGTTTTTCTTAGGTCAGATGAAGTTAAAGGGAGATTCTAAAACCCATTGAGGGAGAAGAAAAGTCTTTTCTCGTCTCTTCACTTGTGTTCATACCAAGAATGGGCCTGCCTAAAGCTTTTTATTGACTTTTGTTTAACAAACCAGAAATTGGAGTATTCCAGTTATTATTTTAACTCTAACTTCATATTTGAAGGGTGAAATAGCTCACTCATAACTGTCCTTGTCAAAATGGTAGTAAGTATCATATCTGGAATAAGATTTTCATCTGAAATACTAAGAAACCAGAGCAGATTCATGACACATTCTTTTTATTGTTACTTTTTTTGTTGTTCTTTCTTCTTTAAGGGTAGACTTGTAGTAACTCTGTAATATCTATATAGGAAGGACTTAGACATAGCGATTTGGTATCAAGGCAGAAGTAGAACACATTCCTTGAAGCTGCATTCGTATAGCAGGCATGCTTGTTTTACTCAGAATTGTATGGTCACAGCTCAATTAAAATAGCAAAGTTTCCTGGGGATAATTCCATTCACTTTATGTGAGACTGAGATGATTTCATTCTCTTTATATAAGACATATCACTTATCCCTACAAAAGAATAGGAACAATAATTTTATGGAATTATATGTCAGAATATGAGTGCTTAGCTTAACCTTTTTATGGAATGATGTATACCAAAATCACATCTTTATTCTGAGTTGAAAGGTTTAGAGAACCCAAAAATTAGAGCAGTGACATTTGCCTCTGGTGGTGAGAAGTAAAATCCTCAATTCAACATGCAAAATTCAGACTTGTAGTTATTTCTGAATCACAGCTATAATGACAGTATCATGCGGTCTGTAACTCCTGCAGTTGCAAAAGAAAGACATATTGTCTTGCCAGTCAAAAGTAGGTAAAACCACATTTGCACATTGTAGTTTAGCTGACCAAGCCAGAGTGATGCACACCTGTTTATGTATAGTGGCTAGGAATGAGGTTGCAAGAAGGAAATGTGTTATCCTCCCTTAATACCATCAGTGCTGATGGTTTGTTCTAAAGATAAAAATACAAAGTAATTCCTCAGTCTAATAAGAACATAATATTTATTGTTTATAAAAAGCCACCTCTTGAGTATTATGTGTTCCCGCCTCACTCATTAGTAATATCTCTTATCATTTACATAAATAATCAAAAATTATATGCAAAATTCTCTACTTCCCTCTTCAAACATATGAGATAACATATTTTCTTACCTTTTCACCCATACTTAGGATTTAACATTGGCTCTAAGATCTTAATTCCTTTTATTTGTCAGCTATCTGTTCATTAGAAAACTTAAGAGTCATAAGAAAAGCTTCTCAGTCTTGCTTGGGTGTACAGCCCTAATACCAATGGCTCTGCAGATTTTCCAGTGTGAGTGGTTTTTGTGCTGCTTGTGAAAATCTGAGTTAAAATGAGCCACACTTTGTGGGGAAGGTTTCAGAGGTCTTCCTGAAGTCTCTCTGTTGATAAACTCCATGGAATTGTCAGTTGGTAGTCACTCAATATTGTAACCATTTAGTTCAAATTTTTTAATTGAATACAATATCAGCAAAACGAGAAATGTCTTTTATCCCTGACCTTTAACAGTAGCGGACACATTGATATGAAGTCATTGTAACTCCCCAAAAGGCATTGATGCAAGTATTTTTTCTGCCATTCTTGTTTCTTTATAGATTCACACTTTTGAGTATTCAGAGCTTGCTTTTCCTTTGAGTTAGAGGAATGCAATGGAGAAAAGTGTTATTGATGAGGGCTGATTAAGCAAATTAATGAATTGAGACAGCTGAATAGTAAGTGAGAATAATTTGAGGAGTGGAATTGGTTTTTGTTCATTGACTGTAAAGTGTAGGAGTTAAAACCACAAGGGTACTTGATGGAACAAGCCTTATTGCCAAGGTAAGTGAAGAAAGAGTATTTAGAATTGCATATATATTTTTTTTATTTTTTAAAGAACAATTGCTTGCTTGCTATTCACTGCCTTACTGGCATTTGTTTTTCTTGCCTTGCTTTCTGAGTCATATGCAATAGCTAAAAGAAATTCATCCAACAAATATGTATTAAATGTCCGTTATGTTCCTGACACAATGTTAGGCACTTAATGACAGTGGTAGAAAGATATTATTTAGTATGTCTTATTATGGAATGTTCTTAACTCTAATTGAGTCAAGTGTTTTCTGCAGGTGGTGCTAAATAGTCACCTCTGGAAAGCATTTGTTATTTCACTCTCTTCAAATACGCAAATTTTAAAGCTAAACAATACTGCTTGTTGACTAAGATGTGTGGGCAGTGGGCCCTCTAACAAGCTGCTGGTGGGAGTATGTGTTGATGTAACTGCTCTGGAGATCACCTTAGTAACTTCCTGGGAAGTTCAAGATGCATATATCTTTGACTCAGACATTCATCCCTAAAAGCACACATGAAGAAATACATATAAGAATATTCATTGTACTATTGAAACAAAAAGTTGAGAGAACAACCATCAGCCAAATAAACATTAATTTCCCACCAATAGGGAAATAGAAAATAAATTGTGGTAAAATGTGTCTCTGGAATGCCATGTTAAAATGAATAAATGAGATAAATCTCAAAGTCATAATATTGAACAACAACAAAAAGTAATTTGCAGGAGGAGACATTCAGTATGACATCATTAGTATACAGTTTTTGAACATGGAAAAATGCCATATATATTCTCTTGGGATATGTATATATATGGTAAAACAGGAGAGAGACGGAGGCATGACAAATACTAAGTTCAGCAGTGTGCCCACCTCTGTTGGCGGTAGTAGGGGTGAGGTTGAAATCAGAGAGAGTGACTTAGAAAGGTTCACTTATATTTGTTACATTTTATATTGCAGACTGCAGGGTGGACATATGGCATTTGCTGTAACATCTATATGTTTTATATGTCTGATGTATTGCATAAGAAAGAAGAGTGCATCTGAGAAGCTACAGCTATCACTGTGTGTGTATATGCATACTGTTTTTTGGGCGTCAGACTCCCTTTTTTGGGTGACCATACCCTAATCATTTTCAGGTGTTCAAGAGAGTTTTGTACAAAAGCAATGCCCATTTTCAATGCAATGTCTCAGTAAGATTGTTTGGGGCAGATGAGCAAAGGAAGCCAGTACCCTCAATCTGCAAGACAAAAGCTGGGCAAGTGAAGCAGATCCCTCGTGTCTTTGATCACTGTAAACTGCTAATTGCAAAGCATGACTCCCTTTTCCAAAAGGAATGATTTTCTCCCCCACTCAATTACTAGAATAATTGCTTCAACTCTCACTGTTCCTTTAACTGGGCAAATTCAATGCTAGCATCTATGTCTCTCATTTCATATTAAACTACTAAGTCGTTCCAGTTAACAGCCCTTCTATTGGGTCTTTCTCTTGCAGTATAACAGACCTGGCATGTGCTGTCCTCTGTTTTTCAGTGTGTGGTGAGGTCAAATTCATTTTGGAAGGCCCTCATGTCTTCCAGATTTACAGCTATTTGGAAATCCCATTGATAATAAATTTTTGGCCAAAGTGTTTTCACATTCATACACTCCCCCTCTCTCTTGGCCAGGGTCCCTTTTTTTTTTTTTTGTCTAGCCTGCACTTTCTCCCTGCCCAGAAATGTCATTAACATTAACAAGTGTTCTCCTTGGCACTGGCAGGGGGTCTGCAGAGGGAACTGGTTTGGAATGTGCAATGGGGAGACTTGAATCAAACAAGAACTGTGATGCAGATTACAGAGTGTGCAGGGCAAGCCCAATAAGCTCCGGTCAATACTGACAGGGGAAGGCAGGGCAGAACTAATTTTGATGAGAACATGTCATTGGGCTGCAGGGGAGACTTGAAAAAGATGTATTCAACAACCACGACAACAAAAGAGTTTTGTGTTTGTTTTTTTCATTTAATTTTCAGGTTAATTAGGGACTGCTTTGTGCGTCATGTTTGGGGGCATAAAGTTAAATGAGAACTGGTCCATAAGAATGCCCTGAAAGCCGGGGCTCGGTGGCTCAGCCTGTAATCCCGCGCTTTGGGAGGCTGAGGTGAGTGGATTGCCTGAGTCCACGAGTTCGAGACCCACCTGGGCAACTTGGCGAGACCTCGTCTCTCTAATAAATGAAAAACTAGCCAGGCGTGGTAGCGTGCGCCTGTAGTTCCAGCTACTTGGAAGGCTGAGGCGGAAGGATCGCCGGAGCCCAGCAGGTCGAGGCTGCGGTGGCCGGGAGCAGCCATTGCACTCCAGTCTGGGCGATGGAGTGAGACTCCAACTCAAAAAAAAAAAAAAAAAAAAAGAACGCCCTGAAAAATCTTGTGAAGACACATTCCTGGGCCTCCAGAGATTGTAATTCTGTAGATCTGGAACAGAGTCTTCAAGTGTCCCATGTTAACAAGTTCACAGGTGGTGCTGATTCTGCTGGTCCCTGGAAGCACATTTTGAGTAGCAAGGTCCAAGAGTAGGTTTGATGAAAGGGAGGAAGAATCAAATAAAAAAATCTTTCATTCAATGCTATGGGGAGTTGTAATGGATGTGTTATTAGCAATATTACAGAAACAGAGGAAGGAGCAAACAGTTTTGTCTTGCCCGGGAAACTAGCAGAAAGCAGATGATATTTAATCTGAACTTTGGAGAATGAAGAGATTTCCAGGCAGAAAAAGAGAGTTCATATTATAGGCAGAGGAAATGTCATGCACAAAATGCAGGATGCAACTGGAAGATGAGAGTGGTCTTCTACGGACAGAGGTGGAAGAAGAAATGGAATGATCACAGATGCACTTTAAAAATAGGCTGCAGCTGGTTTTTGAGTTTGTGGAGTCATTCTGAGGTGTTTTGGTACATTATTCTGTGTTGGGGAGCAATAGAAGAACTTCTTTTAAAGATTATTGGTGGGAAAGTGGATGAAAGGAAACTAATTATCAGGATATCAAAATTCCAAGTGTAAAAGAAGGAGAGTTTGCCTGAATGTGTTCTTGCAGTAAAGAAGGACATAGCCCTAAACATTTCTTTTTTTTTTTTTTTTTTGAGTTGGAGTCTCACTCTGTCGCCCAGACTGGAGTGCAGTGGCTGCTCCCGGCCACCGCAGCCTCGACCTGCTGGGCTCCGGCGATCCTTCCGCCTCAGCCTTCCAAGTAGCTGGAACT
>CAUYQG010220235.1:0-15866 GCA_963574415.1 Tarsius wallacei | reverse complement strand
TGCCACTTCACACGTGCATGTGAGTACACACAGGAATGATTTCACACCATCGCCTCATACCTTGTAGCCCTTTTCCCAATTCCAGCAGAAAGTAAGGCTTCCCGAAGAAGAGAGGGGATAACCTTTGTTTGCCTTCCTGTGTGTACTCACATGCACGTGTGAAGTGGCAATCTATATCATCACAGGAGAACCTTGGAACACACCAAACGATGAAAACAGCAACCACCACCCATCCATGCAAGGACACTGGATCAAGCCTGCAGCAGTCCTGGGTGACACCTCTGTGAACTAGGAACTCCTCATTCCAAGGTGCCCAGCGGTTGACACAGAAGTGTCCTGGTCACTTCCATATATTGGAGGACCCACCTTCTTTCTATATCTCCAGAAATGTACTGAAAACAGCTCCCACCCCTCTGCCAGTCCTGTCCCTCCTAGACTCTGTGCTGCCCTTGGTGGGCCGGGAGTCGGTCCCACTGGTGGGTTATGTTTGGCTTTCAGGAACCACATGGTAGGCATAAAAGGTAGCAGTGGGCATGGGCTTGTTGCTGGCCGCACCGGCCCTGGACACTCAGGTCCTCGGGTGGACACAGCACACAGCACTGCCTCCCTACCTGGTCCCATTCTTCTTCAAGAAGGTGCTCTTGACATTGAGGTGGCGGCTGTTGAGCTCCAAGGCAGCAAATCCTCCATTATCCAGGGTCACGGACTCCTCCATATTGGAGATGCTCTTACCTGAAGCCCAAACCAGGAAAACGAACACAGACGTTTTGTTAGTGATGCCCAGCCAGAGCTGACCAATGACAGGAGGTCCTGCTGTGTGTAGAACCTGGGGTCATGCAAGACCTACTTCAGCTCCCAGGGCAGTCAGAACCAAGCTGGGGAGAAAAGCTATGTATGGATCACAGTACTGGAGCAAAGTGACAATATTAGCATTTTGGTGTTTGTGTTGCTGACGTCAAAATGTCAGTATTCTTGCCAGTGTTTTGTGAAAATGTACTCAGAATGCACAAACTTTTTAAAAGTTGGGGAAAATAAATAATTGATACATTTCAAAATAAAACATTCAAAATCCTACAACAAAACAGGAAGTAAAAAATACATTTACGGGGACATGATAGCTAAAGGAAGGCCACGGGGTTTCCTTCTGAGGTGCTAAGAATGTTCTAGAATTGATGGTGGTAAAGGTTGCACATATCTGTAAATTAACCATTGAATTGTATGCTTAAAAAAAGTGAATTTACAAATGCATATCAAAGCATGTTCTAAAATACATTAGCAGAGCACATGAATAAAAATAAAGTTATGAGAAATCAGACACCACTTACAAATTCCCAATGGCTTCCCAGCTCATTTGGTGGGAAAGCCCAAGGGCTCAGTTGACGGGCTTGGCCTGGTCCACGTGCCGGTCCAGTGTCAGCTTGCGTCCCTCAGCCCTCCCCCCGCACTGGCTCACCCAGCGGGCGTTCCTGCTTGCTGTTCCCTCTGCCTGGAAGCCCCTTCCCCCAGTATCCTCCAGGCACCTCTCCTCTTCCTCAGCTCCCAGCTCCAGCGCCCTGAGAGCAGAGGCCTTCCTCCCACCACCCGGGGTGCCTCCACCCCCGCTTCCTCACGCCCAGCCCACCTCTTGGTCTTCTGTCTGCATTACCGCTCCCCATGATGCTCCCTGCCCGCCACTCAGAAATGCCTCTGCTTGTTTCGCAGAGCTGGTCTTCCGTTTATTGCCCTCTCCTGGACTGCATGCTCTTCGAGGTGTGAACTTCGTCTGCCCTGCTCCCCATCCCACCAGCCTCCAGTATGGTGCCCACGCACACACCAGAGGCTTGACAGGTATTTGCCAAGTGTGTTGCCATTTCTAAACCCCAAGGGGTTCCTTTCTGTTGGGTCCTAGCACCCCCTCTGCATGCCTTCATGCTCCATTGTGGGTGACAGAAGAACACGACGCGGTAAATGAAAGATGGGCTTGCCTGTGAGAGGGGATTTGGGTTGATGGGGGATGGGCAGGTGAAACCAGTATCAGAGAGGATGCAGATGCGGGTGGGAGGATCGGGGAGTGCACGCAGGATGGGCGTTGAAGATGCTGTAATAGCAAAGGTGTAAGTGCAGCATGTCTCCTGGGCAGGAAGGGAGACATTCTGGTAGACAAGGATTATTTTTTCTAGGCTTCAATTATGATGTTAAATTAATACTCCAGGGTGAGGCTGAGTATCAGAAGCTGCAGGTCAGATCTGTCTTTTCAAGTCTGTTTTCCAGATGGAGAGCGAGAGTGAAAGCGGGGAGATTTTCATGCGCCAGACACAGGATTCTGTAATAGCATTAACTCAGTAAAATGACATGCCATTCATACATTGTAAATCCCACGGGAATAAAATCTGATTTACGAACACTTGTTAGAAGTGAATTTATACAGAAAAAAATAAATCCTTTCTTTGAGGGATGAATTGCTTAACGTTACAGAGGCAAATGGCAGGCATTTGAGGTGCCTGTTTATTAACTCCTTCAGCTCCAAGGTGGTAAGGCGGATGGCCAGTCAGGAATCCACTCCACCCAGCTCCTGGCTCGAGGGCTAGTGTAGAACACTCATCAGGGATCTGCTTTTCTAAAAGGGGAGACAGGCAAGCTGAAAAGAAAGGCTCCAATGAGGGAGCTGGGCTCAGGGAGAGGTCTGGTCCAGCCGATGTGGGTGTTGCGTGGGATAAAAACAGTCTGCAGACTAGAGCTCAGTTATATTATGGTTATACAGAGAAGTGGCCTCACTGGCACTTGTGAGAATTTTTTTAAAAAGGAAGGATAATAAAATGCACCCAGGGCACTAATCTCAAGCGTCTGGGGTGATGTTTTTGCATTACAGGTGTAACCACTGTCTGTTTCGAGGGAAAGAGCTTTTTCAGCTTCCTTAAGGCCCCTCGTGCTCCTTCCTGTTTGTTTCTCTCCACCAAGAGGCAGCCACGGCACTTCCACTCATCGTGGCTGTTCCTGAATGTCATATAAACAGTCACGTGTTCTATGTTCTCCTGTGGCTGGCCTTTCCACATTCATTTGTTCCTTTCCCTAATGATGGTGATTCATTCAGCAACAGACATTGACTGCTGCAACACCATGCCTGGAAACGCAAGAGTGAAAGGCCGTCAGAGGACTCAGAGCCGGATCATGGACCTCAGGCAAGGTACAAAGTCAAGTGCGTGAGAAGGGCTGTGCCATGGATATGTCTCTGGAATATTCTGCAAGCTACAGCAAAATATCTACGATGTGCCTGCTCACTGTTTTCATGATACTGAATAGTACAGTATTCTATCTGCTTAATGCTTTCTACTTTCTGTGTTTAAAAATTCAGTCATTGGCTGGGTGCAGTGGCTCACAATCACAGCATTTTAGGATGCTGAGGTGGGAGGATCGCTTGGAGTTTAAGACCAGCCTAGGTAACACAGTGAGACGTCAACTCTAAAAAAAATTAGAAATTAGCCTCAGTGCTAGCTACTTGGGAGGCTGAGGCAGGGGGATCACTTGGGCCTAGGAGGTTGAGGGTGCAGTGAGCTATGATTGCACCACTGCACTCCAACCTGGGTGACAGAGTGAGACCCTGTCTCTTCACACACACACACACACACACACACACACACACACACACACACATCTGCATTTGAGCAAAAGTACAAAGGTACAGAGGAGGAAGCTATGGCTCAGAGAAGCCAACTGACTCAAACGCATTATCCAAGACAAGCGGCTAATCCGAGGTTAGTCGGGGCCAGCATCTGGGTCCCCAAGGTCTAGACCTCTCGCTCTATACCTTGCTGCCCCGGAAAGAAAATCTGTTGCATCTGTCATCATCACCTAGAGGCAAATGAAATGGAAAGGGGGTGCTGGCACAGCAGATCCAGGAAAGAAAAACAAATGTCAGCTCAAGGGTGTCAGGGCATTTGGAAGATGAGGGAGTGAAGGCGGACATCCCACCTGTGCTGCAGTTCTTGTATTTCTTATTCTGTCCGTGCAGGACCAGGGCAAACACCACCAGCAGGATGACGATCAGGCTGGACAGAGCCATCACCAGGAGGAACCACCACTCCTCGTAGAACGGGGCTTCCACTTGAGCTGCGGAAGAGATGCAGATGCACAGTGACGTGTGACAGGCGCTTCAGACACAGTCACCTCCTATGAGCAAGGCAGGAGCGAAGGAAGGATGCGACGGATAGCCCTGGGCTACAGGTAAGATGAAGCCGCTGTCCGGCCAGGCTGTTGGCTCTTCTCCCGTGGGACCAGGTGCAGGCCCCTGGATCCTCGGCAGGCTCAGAGCAATCTCCCACCTTTCTATGGAATCAGGCTGTGGGTGGGGGGCCTTCTGTCCCTAGGGAATCCTCCACCTCAGCGACTTCTCTATCCTTGGGCTTGCCCTGACCTTGCCCTTCAAAATCACCCTTTGTGCTTACCTTCTCCTAATTCTGAGAGAGGTAGCCGGCAGGCCTAGTTTCTAAAATGAAAGTCACAAGCCAGCTGTATGCTAATTATAATGCATTAGCATACTAGAAGACACTCCTGAACAGTGCCATGGCAGTTTACAATTACCATGGCAACCCTTGGAAGTTCCCCTACATAGTTTAAAAGGGGGAGGAACCCTCAATTCGTGGAACTCCCCCCCCCTTTCCTGGAAAACTTATGAATCATCTACCGCTTACTTAGCATATAATCAAGAGTCGGCTATAAACATAAAGCCCCAACAACGTATGGCTGCTGTGCTTCCTAAAGACCAGCCCAGGCTGCTCTGCCTATAGAGTAGCTTATTCTCCGTCCCTTCAGTAAACTCAGCTAAAGCCCAGTGATGCCCATGGGCTGCTCTGCCTATGGATCCATTTCTTTAATAAACTAACTTTTCGCCTCCTACTTATGGATCATGCTTGAATTCCTTCCCACATGAAGCCAAGAACCCACTTGGCCTCTCAGACCTCAGAACTCAGTTCTGGGGTTCTCCTGCATCATCTTTCTTGGTGACTCTGGCAGGACCCCAACTTGGGGTCCCCCTAGCTTGTATCAATTTCATCAGCCTAAAAACACTGTTTGAGCCGGGCTCGGTGGCTCAGCCTGTAATCCCGCGCTTTGGGAGGTCGAGGTAAGTGGATTGCCTGAGCCCGCGGGTTCGAGACTCGCCTGGGCAACTTGGTGAGACCTCATGTCTACAATAAATCAAAAAAATCAGCCCGACATGGTAGCACGTGCCTGTAATTCCGGCTACTTGGAAGGCTGAGGCGGAAGGATCGCCGGAGCCCAGCAGGTCGAGGCTGCGGTGGCCGGGAGCGGCCACTGCACTCCAGTCTGGGTGACAGAGTGAGACTCAAAAAAAAAAAGAAATGAGGAAGAAGAGATTCAAGGAGAAAATGAACACAACAATGCCATTCACTTCATTCACACTTAGCATATGCAACTTTAATCAACCAAAAAAAAGTCCCAAATGTACAAGTGAAAAAAACCCAAACTGTCGACACAGGCTTAACTAATATCAGCTACTTTTATGTACAGCTGTATAAGTTCAAAAAAGCTATCCTATACGTATTTACAAAAGTTGTTTATACACAGGTCTGTACATAGGGTCTATACATTTATTTCCTCAGAACCCTTAGGTGCCACCTCTTGGTGAGGACACCAACACTTCATTCACATATCTTACAAAAAGAAAAACTGTTTCTAGGATTGACAACACTGTGCAACCCATATTCAGACAATGTAGGCGCCACTCGATTGGTTAAGATCTTTCCAACATAATACAAACCACACCAGGTACATGGGCCCCTCCTAGACAGTTTCACACAGAGTGCTCCAAAGAAAAGCCCATAAGTGAACCCAAGATGAGGAAGCAGAGTCCTGACCAGGGTGCCACTATAGGTCCCAGGCTTAGGTGAGCCTGCCTACCCTGCTGCTCACTGTCGGTATTCCAGTTCATCTACACTGATGACTTTGGCAGGCATGGAGGGCAGGGGCTGCTGTAGTACATCTGAGCCAAACCATTTGGCAAGGCCCACAGGAGAGCTGCTCCTCTGGCTGGGGCGATGCTCCAGCTGGGAGTGCATGTGGGGCAGGCCTGATCGACTGGGCACATTCTGAGAGGTCTGAACGCTGACAGCTGCTGCCTGGGAACCAGAGCCTGGAGGATGCAGAACTGTGGAGATAGGAAAGGTTATCATTCACAGCATGGGGGAGAAAGCAGTTCTTTTATCAGGCCCTGCTTCATTCAAGTTAAACAGAAGACTTTACTAGAGAATTTATTCTAGGCTCTTTTAGAAACTCCTTTATAAAATACCAACAATGCCAGAGGACAGTACCTTGGAAAGCTGAGCTATTTAGAAGACATCAATATTGAAAACTCATCCTGGATGACATGACCACTACTTCCCATGGCAAATAACCATATCACAGAAGCAGTAACTTATGCTGAACCTCTGATGGAAGGATTCCCAGCTCTCTCTCCTGAGAGGCAAAGGACAAAGAAAACCAGGGCACATTTGGCTCTCCTCTATTGTCTTTGCAAGAACAGTAGTCCCACAATGCCTAGAGATCAGTTTACTTCATCTTATTCTCTGCTTATACCTTTGCTCCAATCTTGCCAGGGTAAGTTAAAGAATGAAGTGTCAGTGTCCTGAAAACTGGTCCTAAAAGCTTCAAGCCTACTTAAGCCCATCCCAAACTCACCTGGCCCATTCCTAAACCTACCTGAGCGCTGCAGCTGCTGTTGCATCATTGCCAGATGTAGAGGTGTCCCTGGACGAGGGTTTAACAGAGGGTGACTAGCAGCAGGTAAAGGGTAGAAGGGCTGACCCAGGATTGGGCCAGATATTCCCTGTAAATGAGTCAGATCCATTCCAGGAGGAAGCACACCTGTTGAGCAGAAAAAACAAACAGCTGAGTATTATCTGGACATTTTTAGCCTCTGGACATTTTTAGTCTTGACTGTATAGTTTTGCTGATTTGGAGGTTAATTAAGAAATTTAGTAACATCTTTCTAGGAATGAAAACCTATGGTACATCACTTCGCCAGTGCCAGCAATTGTCACACCAGGTCCACAGATTGACACCTAAGCCAGGTCAGAAACTCACCAGCTTGGAGCAAACTTGGAAGATGCTGTGGATGTACTCCCTGGGCCAGCATTCTTTGGACCAACCCTGGGTGAAGCTGGTGAGCAGGCCGAACAATAGGGACGTGGGGGACAAGGGGAACTTGGTGGACAGGGCGGAGAAAAGGTGCTCCTGGAACTGGGGATGCCAAGGTGGGTGTTTTTCTCCCAGTTGCTTTAGGTCGGTAATCTTGTTCTTTGGTGTAACGGTTGATCTGTGACAGTGGAGTGGAACACGAAGACTTCTGTAATGTTGAGAGTTTGGAATTTGTTGTGGGAGAAGAATCTTGATCAGCATTGGGTACAGAGTTGGACGACAGAAAGTTCTCTGTAAGGATCCAAAGAATATTTTGGTAAAGCTTTCCCAAACGCTTTGGCCCCTACCAGTGGTCCAGTAAATCTCATTTCTTAAGAGGCTCACAATTCTTATTTGATTTCCTTAACAAGTTTAAAAGACTGCATGATAATGACCATCATTTGCTTTACAAATACAACCAGAAGATGAATTGTTGGGCACCCTGCTCTGCCCAAATGGCCGTTGCCTGTATCTGTATGGGGGCTGTCCCATTCTCATCACTTGCTTGGGATTAACGTGCTCTTTAGTCGAAGAGGAAAATTAAGCAAGTATAAAATTATACAGATCCAGCACATCAAAAAATTTAAACAGCAGTTATAGTCTGGTCAAAGAATCTGAAATGTGTTGACAGGACCAACAGAATTTCTTCCCTCCCACCTCCAGAAGCACAGGCTAATACCAAGCTCTCATACCAATACTCTACACCTGTGTAAACCCTAATTTAGAATCTGTTACACCATGTCCATCCCTACTATGCAACTTCTAAAAGCCTCTCGCATTTTCTATATTGAACACCAAAGTCTCCACAAACTGGAGAGAATCGTTCAGAAGTAAAACTATCTGAACTATGTTAATATGCCAGTAAGTGTACTAATTATTCAACTCTGAAGTCTAAAAAAGGATTCTAAAGCTTATACTTCCTGTCTGATACTAGCACTCTTAGGTTGGTCAGAATTTCGAGCAGCCAAGTCACAGTCACAAGACTGTGAGCTGGTCTACTTGTCATTGTCACACAGAACTTTCTCATTGACACAGAACTGAGGTCCAGAGAAGCCAGAGGTCTTGCCCAGGGCATTGCACACAATGTCAGGCTGGTCAGCACTCAGGCCCGTGTTCTCTCCATCATGTACTTTCTTAAGTAGTACCCTCGACAACTCTGCAGTACCTTCACTGGCCTTCTGAGTATCCTCTTTATTGTCACCAAGAGCTGCTTTTCCAGATGCTGGCTCCTCCTTGCTTTTCTCTTTGCTTTCGTACATCTTACGAATCACTGAGGTAGGGGTAAAGGAAGGAGAAAGCTGCAGAGAAAAACAACTGGCATTAGCACATTCTTCAAGAACCTTTCCCTAATATCAAGCCAGATTAACTGGCCATGCTACTCAACAAGATAGAGTCCCCATATTGCCAATATGGTAGTAGAGACTATCTAATGTTCTTGTCTACAGCTTCTGAAGGAAAATAGGAATGGGGCAAATAGGCAGTGTCCCAAGTGGGACATCCCCTGCTCACAACTCTGTGATGATGGGTACCTGTCTATGCAGCCTCTGCTTCACACACTTTCCCAGCCTGGAATTATGCTGGGAAGAGGGGAAGAGTATGGCCAGAAATACAGTCTGGTCGTTCTGGGAAACGAAACGTCAGACACAACCTTAGAACCTAAATTACTCCATAGTCCTAAGATTTCCCTTCTTAACTTGGCTACCAGAAAAGTCACAAATTATCTTAACAGTCTTCCTAACCATTAGGATTAATCATTTGGAGTCATTTGTTTCCATCTCTTCACTATTTCTACTCTGACGATTTTATTATGCATGTGCCTTTTCTCATTAAGCAAATCCACATCCTTGATGGCAGGAGACAGGGCATGACTTATGAACAGAAAAGCTCCTTCCAGACCCTGTCTTCAAGTTGATTTGGTACAAAGATCCACTTGGAGTCTTGAAGCACATAGGAAGTTCTCCCCCTCCCCATGTCTTTCAGCTTTGATTAAATGATAAAGATCTGTAGCGAATGAAATTTTTTTTTTTTTTTTTTGAGTTGGAGTAGTCTCACTCTGTTGTCCAGACTGGAGTGCAATGGCACGCTCCCGGCCACCACAGCCTTGACCTGCTGGGCTCCGGTGATCCTTCCACCTCAGCCCTCCAAGTAGCTGGAACTACAGGCGCATGCTACCACGCCCAGCTAAGTTTTTGATTTACTGTAGAGATGAGGTCTCGCCAAGTTGCCCAGGTGGGTCTTGAACCCGCGGGCTCAGGCAATCCACTCACCTCAGCCTCCCAAAGCATGGGATTACCGGCTGAGCCACCGAGCCCAACAAAGAGTGAAATATTTCTTAAAGTAATGCTAGTCAGTTATAAAACTAGACTTCTAACCACACGTTAGCAAATCTACTATAGACTTAGGTCATATTACTCTGACCCTGAATCACTGAATCCAAATCTGCAAACTCCCCAGCATATTTCACTGACCTCTTCACAATCTGACCACAGTCACCCCATCTGCCTCATCTCCAGTCTCACCTTTGTCTTCCTGACTCCTCATATACCAACTGTTCATTTGTTTGAACATACTATATAATCTTGTGTGCCCTGGCCCATGCTCATCTATCTGCCAGGACATACTTTCCCCAGTGTAGGGGCTTCACTAGGATTTCAAGAGTTAGATCAGTTATTCCTGTGGATGGCACTCGAGGACATTTAGGAACATGCAGTGGTACAACAGGCACAACCAAACAGGGAGAAGCCTTCAAATTACTCAGTCATGAAAGATCACTGACCATGCTTGTGATGGAGGCAGCAGGGGCAGGGGAAGAGGAATTCCCTCGGTGTACCGGTGCTGGTGACTTGGTCACTCGTTGTTGCCTGTGAACAAACCAATTATCAGCATGCATCCCAATCTGCTCAAACTCCAAGTCCTAAAACCATATAATATTCAAAACCAGCCTAGGAATTTAACAACCCCTTTCCCTATCCGGTTCAATTTCTCAAGCATTTAGTAAGTGCCTAACATATGCAAACGCACATGCTAAGTTCTGGGGGAAGACAAAAGCTTAATGAAACATGGTCCCAGTCTTGCAAGAGCTCTCAGTTTATCAGTTTAGTGGGGAAGACCTAGGGCAAACTAAGGCATGTAGATACTAGGCACCAACAAGGTGCAATGTAAAAGCAAGAGGGGGTAGAAGGAATAATAGGGCATTCCAGTGACTCTGGGAAAGCTTACTGGGGAAGAAGCTGATTAAACTGGGTGCAACTAACAGGAAGCTAAAGATGGAATAATGGTTCATGTAGATGGAACAGGTACAGGGATTTGAGAAGGTGTTGGAAATGGTAAGATTATCCAGAGCTTGTATACAATTTATTTATAGTTATACCAATGAGGTAGAATAAAACAGGAAACAGTTGATGCTGATATAGACATACACAGGCTGAGAGGAGAAAAAATAACGTGAGCTCACTGGCCAATGAAAGCATCAAAGCATCACTGCATTTTAGCCATGTAAAACCTTGTGCCACAAATGTCAAAGCCCAAGTATAGTCAATGATTATGGAAGTTCTCTGAATCATAAATAGATGGGAAACCTAAATCTATGGTTTCCTTCTATTTAGTACTAGGTAGGCCCCATTGCTGCCAAACTATGACTCTGAATATAACAACATAAGCAGACAGAGATTGGTGGTATTCTGAGTGACTAAGAGATAAATCCCAAATGTAGGAGTTCCACATTATTTCTTTCCAGTAAACATTTGAGCACCTATTATGTGCTAGACACTATTCTAGGTTCTTGGGATAGAGCAGTGAACTAGAGACTTTGTTCTCTGGAGGTTACTTTCTTGAGGTGGCAGGGTGGAGATGGGTTACTATGGGCAGGGAGACAAAAAATAAATAGTATGCTAGCAGATAATAAGTACAATAAAAAAGCAAGGTAAGGGGGAAGCATGTTTGTTCAGGGGACATTACATAGGGTGTTAAGGGCGGACCTCAGAGGATGACATTTGATCCCAAACATGAAGGTTTTACTGACATTAACTTGAGTCTACTTGCTAGTTTTGAGTAAGTCCCATTTTAATAACTTAAATTTTTGTATCTTTAAAATGCAGTTTTTTTTACTTTCCCTCCTTCTACTTCACAGGGCTGACGAAAAGATAAAATAAAAATCTGGATGTTAAAAGTGCTTTGAAAGTCACAAATCAACCATGTGCAGTGGCTCACATCCCAGCTACTTGGAAGGCTGAAGTGGAAGGATTGCCTGAGCCCAGGAGATCAAGGCTGCAGTAGCCGTGAGTGTACCACTGCACTCCAGCCTGGGTGACAGAGTGAGACTCTGACTCAAATAAAAATTTAAAAAAAGGTGACAAAACACATTAATGAATGCTGCTAGGTAACTACATTATTCTACAGAGAGAAGGCAGGTGAGGTGAGAGGGGCTCAGCAGACCAATACTCAGCTCTGTGTTTAGGCGAGGAGTGCTATAGAGAGGATTCACTTATTGTAAGGGTGCCTCCTGGCCTCAGTATCTACTGAAAGTATTAACACATAAAACCAGCTGAAGCAAGACAAACACTGAGGGGCACTGATATGGTAATTTTAAGAACACATCAAGCCAGGCTCAGTGGCTCAGCCTGTAATCCCGCGCCTTGGGAGGTTGAGGTGAGTGAACTGCCTGAGCCCACGGGTTCGAGACCCTCCTGGGCAACTTGGCGAGATCTCATCTCTACAATAAATAAAAAAATTAGCTGGGCGTGGTAGCACGCGCCTGTAGTTCTAGCTACTTGGAAGGCTGAGGCAGAAGGATCGCCAGAGCCCAGCAGGTCGAGGCTGCGGTGGCTGGGAGCAGCCACTGCACTCCAGTCTAGGCGACAAAGTGAGACTCCAACTCAAAAAAACAAAACAAAACAAAAAAAAGAACACATCAAAACATAAATGCTTAATTACGAAGCATTTTATGGACAGGACCTAACTATAGTGGTTCAGTGATATATTTTTTGGTGTTAAAACTCAAAATATAAGGTAGTGATTACTTTTAAAGGCTGGAAAATGGAGAAAAGGGTTATTACTGGCACATGAAGGGCTTCTGAGTAGTTAACAACAGAGTTTGCCTTATATACTACACATTTATTTTATATAGTTTTCTGTGCCCATTTTATTTTGTAATAAAAAGTGCAGTATTGCTATCCCTTTCCCTTTTCTTTTCAACTTATGATTCATTTCCTTTTACTACTTATTACAGCTGGTGAAAATTATTTGTTCATAACAATCAGCAACTTGGATGGATTTAGAATCTATAATACTTAGTGATCTCTCACAGAAACAAAGATCTGAGTACTACATGCACTCACTCATAAGCAGACCCTGAACATTTATCATAATACTGTATGAAAGGAATTTGGCAGTAGTGGGACACTGCCAGAGGAGTGTGGGGAAGGAATATAACATCAGTAAGTGTACCCAATCTTAAACCAGGAGAAGTGGGGACAAAGGGGAGGCCCTGTACGATGACCACTTATTTACCTCACCCTGAATTATACCCCACATCTTTTTTTATTTTTATTAATCTATTTTTTTTTGAGTCAGAGTCTCACTCTGTCACCCAGGCTGGAGGGCAGTGGCATACTCCCAGTCACCACCTCAACCTGTGGGCTCAGGTGATCCTTGCCCAGACAATTCTCTCACCTTGGCCTTCCAAAGTGCTGGGATTATAGGCGTGAGCCATCATGCCCAGCCCCCACATATTTTAAAAAATTATTTATTAGTAACAATCTTGTGATGGAAATTAGAAAAACAGTACTCCTTCCATATTACTAATTATTTATAAATCAAGAATATAAATAAAATCATATAGGAGGAAAACTCTATGCCCTTGCAGAATGTAATCACGTTATGCCTTCTATTGATAAACATCTGCAGTGGGATGGACTTTCTACCATATGTTATATAACATATCACAGCATGTGCAACAGAATTTAACTGAGATTAACAAATTATCTGCAGTATTACTATTATCGGCAAACCCCCACATGGGTAGGATTTATTACTTACCTGTTTCTGAATCCATCTCTGGTTCTGTCAACCTGTGGCTTGCCAAAACCAGGCTGGTAGAAGTTTGCTGCCTGTACAGCAAGGTCATGTGGCAAGGCCAGTCCCTCCAAAGCTGCCTGCTGCAACTCTAGCTGGCTCATCTGCTAAACAGAAGTGGAAGGGGAGAGTCAGCAGAATAATGAGGACAGTCAGTGTACTTTCTACAAAGGTCTCTTCCCCTTAGGATAGGTATGTTTAAGCAGCAGCTGAGAAAAATTAGGTACTGCAAACCTGATTAAACTGTGCTGCCATCCACTCAACAGGATCTTAACTCTTTAAGTATTACTTTTAATTATTCAGCAATTTTCTAGCCTTCACTGAGCCTGAAATATAGTTCAAAATCACTTCTAAGAATTGCAGCAGTTAAACTCTCCACCCCACAGCAAAAACAGGGTGAAAAGCAACAAATTAAGTCTGAGAAAGTGCTCGGCCTGACCTGGGCTGTGACAGGGCTCATGGGCTTGCGCATGCCTTGGAATGGATCTCCAAGTAGTTGCTGTGGTCCTGATGTGAAACCTGTTAGGAAAGGTATAGTAGCATTGAGTGTCAAAATGGTACACATGAATCAGGGAGGCATTATTACTAATGCATGTGGCTCCTTACTGAACACTGTCTCTTTTGGAAAGTGCTGACTCCTTGGGCTGGCAGATGTCCCTCTCCCTCGATGCTCCCACAGTGGGCTATGTGGACCTCAGTCAGGCCACTTAATGGCCTGAATTGCTGGTGTATCCATGTTCCTCACTAAGTTTGCCTCTTTCAGAGCTAAGACTTCTGTCTGGGGAGAGAAGAGCTTTTCTAGCCAGGAGTTTGGCCCATTAGTGCTAACCAGCTGGTATGAAAGCAGAGACTGGTGCTCTGAGGTTCATACTCTTTCCATTTTGCCTTTCTGATTGTGGGCAGTGGATTTCTAAAACTGCCTCTCAAGTTTTGACTGGCAGGAGTTAGAGAAGTCAGCAACCTAAAGTGGTGGAAGATGACAGGAACACTATGACATTCTGTGTAAACACTTTTTTAGGAGAGGTTTCTAAAAGTTCTTCTTTCAGTCACACTCTGAATTAGCAAAACTTCAGGGCTGATTGTCTATCAAATTCAGTAGCCTGATAGAGAGCCACTATGCTGACTTCTACTCTATCAAGGAAAAACTAAAGAAGCCAAATTAAATTTTTTTGGATTGAATTCCCCAAGTAAGGAAGAACACTAAAGAGATGAAGATTCGTTTCAAGGAAAAAATATATTTAACACAAACACATTCATCTGGAAGGGCAGCTGGATATTGAGCTATCTTCCATATTTGCTTCGCCAACTCCCAAAGTATGATAAATCCACATTATTTTAAACTCTTTAAGAATGTCCATGAAAAAGACTGCTGGTTCTAGAATTCTAGAGTTCTATGTGGGACAGGGGGAAGGGGGTGGATCAGATCTATGCTTAAGTGTATTACCAACTGGTGATGGTATTCTTGGGCGAAGATAGTCTGCTGAGGCTGCTCGAGTTTGAAACACCTGTGACAAGGGAGGAGATGGTGCTCGTTGGCCCAGTAAAGATGTTGTAGGCTCCAAGCTTCCCATAAGGCCACTCAGAAGATTGGAAGAAGCAGGTCTCTGGACAGGTTGACCCAGAAGTTCCTAAAGGCAGAAAAACAAATTTACTTCTTCCTTCTAGTCAGAGGCTGTGGATTATGGATTAACTTTTAGAAACCACAGGATGAACCTCCCTTATGTGACATTGTAGACTTTGGCACGTATACATGCAAGGCACTTCTCTGAATGTTCATTCAGCTAGCAATATTTGCTTCAAGTTAGCATTACAAATACAGGTTAGATACTTTTAAGTTCCACAAAAATCACAAACCTGCAAACTGGAAATCAATGTTTATTTTGTCAGCTTTTTTAGCCAACCTCTCCCCCCATTGATATTACCAGCAGTACAGAACTATGTCAGGCAGCAATATCATGTCTTTGACTGCCAAGCAACACAGATCATTCTCTAAGGCTGGACCACTTTGAACAAAAACAGTTCAGAGGACTACTATTCAAGACTCTGAGGCCTCGGTATAAGATTGTGAAGTACCTGTAGGATGTTTTTAGGGACCGGCTGGCCTGGTATCTCAGCAGAAGACATCAAATGGCTTTCAAGGTTTCGCTTAAAAAAATAAAAGGAAAACTGGTTTTAACCTTGTTGAATTAACATACTTAACTTGCAGATTGATTGGAGACCACAAGAAAGCATAAAACATTCCGCCTAGGGAGTTGATACATAACAGCAGAATGATGTTCAATTCACAGAAAACATAGAGTAACTTGTTCCACTCTTATTACACAAGTCCCAAAGATCTGGGAATGAAAAGACTGTTTGTATGTACATGCAGAGTCCACTCAGAGAGCCCTTGTATGTCAACCCTGGTCAATTTCCCTGTTTCTAACGCTGACCAAAAGGAGAAGGAAAATGGTGAAATAGGGGAGTGCTTATTTAGGAAGAAACCACAAGAAATTTTGATAATTTATGGACTTTAATTTTTGAGACAATCCTAGCTACCCACCCATTATCTTTTTTTTTTTTTTTTTTTTTTTTTTTTTTTATTTTTTTGGGGGGAACGCCCACGCCCCGGCGGGCGGGGCGGG
>CAUYQG010220233.1:0-10042 GCA_963574415.1 Tarsius wallacei | reverse complement strand
CTTTTGATAAGTTATTTTTTCCTGGGAAAATGTCCATTTTATTCAATGTACTGGCATAATCTTGTTCATGGTATTTGCTATTATTTTTTAAATTCTCTACTGCAACTGTCTCCTTTAATTGTTAATATTACTTATCTGTGTATTTTCTCATCTTGATAAATCAGGCCAGATGTTTGTGTATTTTATTGGCATTTTCAAAGAACAAGACTTGACTTGATTACCAATTCTATTGTTTCTTTGTTTTCTTTTTTTTTTTTTTTTTTTTTAGTTGGAGTCTAACTAAGTCGCCCAGACTGGAGTGCAGTGGCCGCTCCTGGCCACCGCAGCCTTGACCTGCTGGGCTCTGGGGATCCTTCCGCCTCAGCCTTCCAAGTAGCTGGGACTACAGGCACGCGCTACACCCGGCTGATTTTTTGATTTATTGTAGAGATGAGATCTTGCTTGCCCAGGCGGGTCTCGAATCCGCGGGCTCAGGCTATCCACTCACCTCGGCCTCCCAAAGCGCAGGATTACAGGCTGAGCCAGTTTCTTTGTTTTCTATTTCATTAATAGCCGTTCTTTTCTTTATTATTTCCTTCTATTTTCTTTGGATTTACTCCTCTGTATCTTAAGCAGCAGTCCCCAACCTTTTTGGCATTAGAAACTGGTTTTGTGGAAGACAATTTTTCCCCAGACTGGTGGCAGGGGGGCAGATGGTTTTGAGATGATTCAAGCACATAACATTTATTGTGTACTTTGTTTCTATTATTATTATATTGTAACATATAATGAAATAATTATACAACTCACCATTAAAAAAAGAGGCATGGATGGAAGTGGTAAATAAAACAATGGGCAGACCACGCGCAGACTAAAATAGGTGTCAGATTCTGACTTAAAGCCTGCCCCCAGATACAGCTGTACAATTGAAGTTCATCAACTCACTTGCCCACTCATTGGTAGAGTTTGGATGTGAGTCTGCAAGCAATTGATGTAGTAGGGTCTTTGTGCAGTCAAACCTCACTGCTAATGTTAATTTGTATTTGAAGCCACTTCCCAGCGCTAGCATCACTGCCTCAGCTCCACTTCAGATAACCAGGAGTTAGATTCTCATAAGGAGCACGCAACCTATATCCTTCGCATGTGCAGTTCACAGTTGTGCTCCTATGATAATTTAATGCCACCACTGACCCGACAGAAAATGGAGCTTAGGCGGTAGTGCGAGCAATGGGAAGCAGCTGTAAATACAGATGAAGCTTCACTTGTTGCCCACCTCCTGCCATGCGTCCTGGTTCCTAACAGTTCATGGACCGATACCCCTGTGGCTTGTACCCTCTGTTTCATAGAACACTCTGAATCTGATACTTAATCCATGTTTTCTTTTAGCGTGTGTGTGTGTGTGTGTGTGTATATTGAGTCAGAATCTCACTCCATCACTCAAACTGGAGTGCAGTGGCATGCTCATGGCCACCCCAGCGTCGACCTGCTGGGGTCCGGCGATCCTTCCACCTCAGCCTTCCAAGTATCTGGAACTCAGGCACACGCTACCACACCTGGCTAATTTTCAATTTTTTTATTGTAGAGATGAGGTCTCGCCAAGTTGCCCGGGCTGGTCTTGAACCCATGGGCTCAGAGAATCCACTCGCCTTGGCCTCCCAAAGTGCTGGGATTACAGGTTGAGCGACTGCATCCAGTTTAGTATATATTTTTATGACTTTATCTCTAAGTGCTATTTTTAGCTGCATCCCACAAATTTTGACATGTAGAATTTTATTATTATTCAGTTCTAAATATTTTCTAGTTTTCTTTATAATTTTTCCTGTGATCCATTTGTTGTTCAGAAGCATGTTCTTCCATTTCCCAAACATATTACATTTTTAAAGCTGTGTTATAGCTGATATTGAATTTTAATTGTAATAAGAGAATGTAGTCTATATGATATTGGTTCTTGATTTGTTTTGTCTTATAGTACAAAACCAATTTTGAAAATTTTCATGATGTTTGAAGAAATTTATATTCTCCTTTTGGGCCTGGTGGCTCATGCCTATAATCCCAGAGCTTTGGGAGGCTGAGGCAGGAGCTGGAGACCAGGCTAGACCACACAGCAAGAAAAAAAAAGCATATTCTCTAGCTGTTGGTTGTGGAGTCCTGCATATGTCCATAGGATTAAACTTACTGGGTTATTAAAATCGTCTGTAGCCTAACTTGGTCTTTTGTCTCCTTGATATTTCAGTTTCTCAGAGATGTTAAATTCTTACATTCTGAATGTGTATTTTAAATTTCTTCTTGTAATTCTGTCAGTTTTTGCTTTTTTAAAATTTTTAAATTTTTTTTTAGTTGGAGTCTCACTCTGTCACCCAAACTGGAGTGCGGTGGCATGCTCCCGGCCACCGCAGCCTCGACCTACTGGGCTCCGGGGATCCTTCCGCCTCAGCCTTCCAAGTAGCTGAACTACAGGTGTGTGCTACCACGCACGGCTAATTTTTGATTTATTGTAGAGGCGAGGTCTCGCCCAGTTGCCCGGGCAGGTCTCAAACCCTGGGGTTTAGGCAATCCACTCACTTCGGCCTCCCAAAGTGCTGGGATTACAGGTTGAGCCACCAAGTCTGGCCCAATTTTTGCTTTATATGTTTAAATCTTGCTTGATAAATTTTAAGGCTATGTTAACTAGATACATACAAGTTCAGAAATGTTCTACCTTTTTGATGAATTCTTCCTTCATTATTATATAGTGATTATTTCTAACAATACTTTGGACAGAGTATATTTTGCCAGATATTGCTTACAATGGCTTTTCTTTGATTAATATTTACCTACTTTACTTTTTATCATTTAAAAAAATTTCCAGCTCTTTTGAGCTCTTGTGTTTTAGGTGTGTCTTTTATAAACAGCACATATCCAGCTTTTGTTTCTTCATATAATTAGAGAACCACTATCTCATGAATCATTTAGTATATATTTTTTTAAGCAGGATTTATTGAGAGGACAGAAAAGTTCCCACAGTGGGAGGGGATCTGAGGGGTTCGCCCTAGTATTTTCAATGTACTGTGATTACTGGTACATTTGTATTGATTATCTCATCTTGATTAATATATGCATGACATGCAGACTCATTTATATTATTTTGTTCTTTCTAGTTACTCTGCTTTTCTTCTCTTTTTTCTTTTTCCCATTTCTTGTCTTCTGTTGGATTGATCTAGGTTTTTTTTTTCTTTTTTCTTCTCTGCTAGTTTGAAAGCTATTAATTCTACTTCTATTCTTTTAGTATCATTCTTAAATTTTCTTATATATACTTATTCTTTATTTAACAAGGTAACAATTATTCAATATATGTATATGCTTACCAAACAATATAAGTACCATTTGCTGCTTTAACTATGATCATTTCCTTCCTAGTATACATATCATTTTACAGTTTTTTGGTTACACCTTATTTTGATATGCTTAAATTATTTATTATAATAACTAATGTTGGTTTATGATGTCTAGGCTTAGTTAAATTTACCTATAACTTTACCAGTCTGTTTGCTCATCATTGTTTACTGCTTCTTTTTTTTTTTCCAGAATCAGTTTTCTTCTCCCTTTAGTTCTTTTTTTCTCCATGAGTATGTAATAGTAAATCCAGTCTTTTTCTGAGCAAAAGCAATTTTATTTCCTGGAACACCTAGCTCAAGATAGAATTCTAGATTGGCCATTATTTTCTTTGGGTGATCTGAAGGTATTGTACCATCTTGTCCTGACATCTGTTGCTGCTGTTGAGAAGTGTGCTGTCAGTCTGTCCCGGCCATCTGCATTTTCTCCGTGGTGGCTGCTTCACCAGGATGATGGCACATACTGGTTTGTACTGGACAGTCCTGGTTTACACACATCACCCTTGCAGAATTATTAATAGTGACTCTTTCACCCTCAAAGATATCCTAGTTAGAACAATAAATTTTGTGGCCACCCTAACTATAATATATTGAGGCAGAATTTCATTCTTACTTACCCTTCTAAGGATTCACTGTGCTTTCTGTATCTGATGGTTTTTCAACTCTGGACATTTTGAACCATTTTCTCCAAAATAAACTTATATTAAAAACCTTTAATTTAAAATTGTTTCTTAAGAAAGTTAATAAACATATCATTGAATTAATGTATCTACTAATACCCTTTAAAGCTGTTGGTGACTATTACAACATACCAAATATTATGTAAAGTGGACCCTTCCTGTGTCTTCACTTTGATTGTGGCACTTGTTTCAACCCTTTGTGCACTTGCTTTTATTGTGTATTGAACATACAGAGCATAAAATATATATTAAAGAATGATGTTCCACCAGGCGTGGTGGCTTATACCTATAATCCCATCACTTTGGGAGTAGAGGTGAGAGAATTGCCTGAGTCCAGAGGTTCGAGACCAGCCTGGGCAACTTGTCAAGCCCTCGTCTCTACAATAAATCAAAATTAGTTGGGTGTGGTGGTGGGTGCCTGTAGTTCCACCTACTTGGAAGGCTGAGGCAGAAGGATTGCCTGAGCCCAGCAGGTCGAGGCTGCGGCTGGCCTGAGACCAGCAGATCGAGGCTGCAGCAGCCATGAGTGTGCCACTGCACTTCAGTCTGGGCGACAAAGTGAGACTCCAACTCAAAACAAAACAAAACAAAACAAAAACCGGAATGATATTTCCAGTACTCAGGTTAACAACTTGAACATTTTCTAATACTTTATATGTTCTATCTGGTCTCTGGTCAAGTGCATCTGTTCCACTCCCCATGTAACCACTATTCTGAATTTTATGTTGATTATGCCAATACTTTTTTGTATAGTTTTTAATATGTCAATGTATTTTTAAACAATTTGTTATTATTTTTTCTGTTTCTAAAGTATGTACAATTAGAGTCATATTGCATATATTTTTCTGTGACTTATTTTCTCCCTTCAAATTTATATATATATTAATTTTTAAAATTTTTAAAAATTTTGTTTTTGAGTTGGAGTCTCACTCTGTTGCCTAAGCTGGAGTGCAGTGGCACAATTACAGTTCACCCAAGCTTCAAAATTTTAGGCTCAGGCAATCCTTCCGCCTCAGCCTTCCAAGTGGCTGGAACTACAGGTGTGCACCCCCACACTTGGCTAAGTTTTTAATTTTTTTATAGTGATGAGGTCTTGCTATGTTATCCAGGCTGGTCTTGAACTCCTGGGCTCAAACAATCCTATCTCCTCAGCCTCCCAAAGTGCTGGGATTACAGGTGTGAGCCATTACACTCAGCCTTAAGTATATATTTTTGAAGTGAATTCATGTTGATAAGTATTACTGTCATTCATTTTCACTGTTGTATAGTATCCTATTGTTTGAATATATCACAATATCTAAATCAAATCTACTTATTGGGGACACAAGAGATGCTTCCATTTTTTTTTTTTAGTAATTGTATACCTATCACTGGGACTGTAGGTCACAGGGTAAATGCATGTTCCACATTACTAATTAGTACCTAATAATTAGTGATGGTACCAATTTGCATTCCCATTTTCAAGACTGGAATTTCTTCTGTTTCACCTATGTACTCACACTTGGTATTGCCACTACTTTAATGGTTGCCAAGCTGGTAAGGGTGGGATGGTATAGCATTGTGTGTGTGTTTAAGCTTTTAATTTTAGCAGTGTGGTTTCAATTTGCATTTCCTTTATCCTCAGTTGTGCTGAACATAGTCTCATGTTTATTAGACATTTATCCTTTCTCTTCAGTGGAATTTCTGTTTTTGTCTTTCATCTATTGTCTTTGGGATTATTTTTCTCCTTCTTGATTTATGAGCATTCTCTACATGTTCTGGAAATTAATCCTTTGTAGCATGTATTGCAATTGTCATTCCTAGTTTGTGGCTTGTTTTTTTAAAATTCCATATGAACTCTCTTGAAAACAAGAAGTTCTTCATCTGTTTGCTTTTTTTAAAAAGGTAGGTGCTTTTTTGTCCCTTATTTAAGAAGGTCTTCTCTACCCTGAGGTCCTAAAATTATTGTCCTGTATTGTGTCCTTATTTTTGTTGTAATTCTACCTCTCACATTTGCATTTAATCCAGCTTAAATTGATTTTTGTGTAGGGCATGCAGGAGGAATTAAGTTTAACTTTTTCCATATGGACAACCAATTGTGCTAATGTCATTTGTTATGGTCCATCCTTTTCCTACTAAACTATAATGTCTATTCTGCCATAAATCCAGCTTCCATATATTTTAATTTATTTGGGCTTATAACAAGATACCATATGTTGGGTAGCTTATTAACAACAGAAATTTATTTCTCACGGTTCTAGAGGCTGGGAAGTCTAACATCAAGGTGAATTCAGCGTCTGGTGAAGACTTGTTTTCTGGTTCTTAGATGGTGCCTTCTTGTGGTGTCCTCCCACGGTAGTGGTGGGGAGGGATATTTCATAGGCCTTTTTATAAGGGCACTAATCCCATTCATGACAGCTCCACCCACTCATGACCTAACCACTTCCCAAAGGCCCCACTTCCCATCACCTCAGGGATGAGGATTTCAACATACGCATTTTGGGGGACATGAGCGTTCAAACACAGCATCACGTATGCCTGTATTTGTTCCTGAGCTCTTTCTTCTGTTTCATCAGTCTATTTGTCTACTCTTGCACCCATACTACACAATTTTTATTACTATGGTTTTATCTTGATATCTGGTAGGGCAAATCCTCTCCCCTTGTTCTTCTTCCAGAACGACTTAGGTTTTTATGGTCCTGTCACATATCATACATAGTTTATCATCAGCTTGTCAGTTTTCATGAAATATCCTTTCTATGATGGAATTCAATGTCATCAACATTCCATCAAATGGGTTGACTGGTCTCTCTCTAGAAAGTCTTGCCATATTCAGGGTTCAGTGTTAGTCTTTGTGGTCGACAGTGTGGATATTCAGTGAGGGCTGGAGTTAGATCAGCCTTGATGAGAGGCTGCCCCTACTGCTGAGCCCCTGCATTACCTCCACCCCTTCCACCATGGTCATTTTGTTGGTGAGCACCTTGAGTAAGGACAGGAGTGGCTGGGGAAAAGGCTGACTGACATGCACAGAATGGGCCACCTTCTCCACTGGGTTGTTAACTCTCTTCTCCTCAGCAACCCCACACAAATATGTACATTTGAAGAGGTCTATCATCATAACTCTTACATTTTTGTCACCAACTTTCCAATCTTATTCTTTCAGAGTCCCTGCGCCCAAACCATTAGCCTCTAGAATCCATATAATATCCATATATCTATCTATACTTCGGAGGCAGAGGGACTAGAGAAGCCACGGATTATGGGACAGTCTGAGAAGACTCCACATCTGGCTACTGTGACTGTGAAGTAGGAGTCTGTGGAAATTTCTTCACAACCTCACAGTGGGAGCCTGTGGAAAAGTGGCAAACCCATGTCTGACTCCCACAGCCTGAAAAAAACGGCCATAATTTTACCTCAGTTCTACCCACGTTCCAATCTTGTTCAAGTTTTCTCATTGGCTAACCTCTAATCTGGAGCCCTACTAGGAAAAGGAATTATCTGACTTAAAAGAAGTGATGCTGGTACCAAGTTGACAATGGACTATCTAGCTTGGTGGTATATATCTATGTTGTTTGCAGGCATTTCCATGTATGGGTAAGGCATTGCTAGTCATCTGGTTTGGAACTGGCTTCCAGGGATAATATTTCTGCCCACCCTGTCAGGTCACTTGGGATTGTGGCATAAGGTGCAGGGATCAGAAGTTGTACTATGAAAACATGTCTGTGATGTTGAGCACTAGGTGCACGTAGTTACTGAAGGAGAAGCAGGTTTAAAATGTATGCTAGCAAGCCGGGCTCGGTGGCTCAGCCTGTAATCCTGCGCCTTGGGAGGCTGAGGTGAGTGGGTTGCCTGAGCCCGCGGGTTCGAGACCCGCCTGGGCAACTTGGCGAGACCTCATCTCTACCATAAATCAAAAATTAGCCGGGTGTGGTAGCGCGCGCCTGTAGTTCCAGCCACTTGGAAGGCTGAGGCGGAAGGATCGCCAGAGCCCAGCAGGTCGAGGCTGCAGTGGCCGGGAGCGGCCACTGCACTCGTCTGGGCGACAGGGTGAGACTCCAACTCAAAAATTAAAAAAAAAAAAAAAAAGGTATGATAGCAGAAGACAGTCTTTTCAAAAGTAAGATACAGGCATGTTTGATATTTAATGTTAAAAAGCTCATCATGTTTAAGATAAGAAATTTATCTTTATCTTTTGAATGATTAGTCTCAAACACTGCAACTTATTTTAATATGCTTTTCAAATAAACGCCTTCCTTTTTAACACTACAACTTATTATAATGTAATACTATTCAAAGAAGTTCCACTGTGGGCAATTAGGCAAGATTTCTTTAAAAAGCGTCCTAATATGAAAAGAAGAAGTAAAATTGTCTGTTTGTTGACAATACGATATTATACATAAAAAACCCTTAAAGACTCCACCAAAGAAACCTGTTACAACTGATCAACAAATTCTGAAAAGCTGTAGGATACAAAATTAACTTTGTGTGTGTGTGTGTCAGTGTCTCACTCTGTCATCCAAGCTGGAGTGCAGTGGCATGATCATGGCTACCACAGCGTCAACCTGCTGGGCTCAGGAGATCTTTCTGCCTCAGCCTTCCAGGTAGTTGGAACCATAGGCGTGCACCACCACGCCTGGCTAATTTTTTGATTTGTTGTAGACACGAGGTCTTGCCATGATGCCCAGGCTGGTCTCAAACCCCTGAGCTCAGGCAATCCTCTGGCCTCTGCCTCCCAAAGTGTTGGGATTACAAGTGTGAGCTGCCATGCCTGGCCCAAATCAACATATTAAAAATCAGTAGCATTTTTATACATGAATAACAAATTATCAGAAAAGGAAATTAAGAAAACAATCCCATTTACAACTGCAACATATACAGAAAATAAAATACTTAGGTGTAAATTTAACAAAGGAGGTGAAAGACTTGTATCCCACTTCTGGGTATATATTCAAAGAAATTGAAATGAGTATGTTGAATAATTATCTGCAAACCCATGTTTATTGCAGCATTATTCACAATAGCCAAGATATGAAATTAACCTGTGTTCATTGATGAATGAATAGATAAAGAAAATGTGGCATATATACATGAGAAAATACTATTCAGCCTTAAAAAAAGAAAGCCTGCCATTTGCAAAAATGTGGATGAACCCAGAGGACTTATGCTAAGTGAAACAAGTTAGACACAGCAATATAAATACCACATGATCTCACTTATATTGGTACACCTCATTTTACTGCATATCATTTTATTGCGTGTAGCAGACGCTTTTTTTGTTTTTAATAAATTGAAGGTTTGTGGCAATCCTGTGTTAAGCAAGTCTATCAGGACCATTTTCCCAATAGCACAAGCTCACTTTGTATCTCTGTGTCAGTTCTTTTTTCTTTTTTTTGAGTCAGAGTCTCACTATGTCACCCAGGCTGGAGTGCAGCAGCATGCTCACGGACACCACAGCCTTGACCTGTTGGGTTCAGGTGATCCTTCCGCCTCAACCTTCCAAGTACTGGAACTACAGGCGTGCGCTACCACGCCCAGCTTATTTATTTATTTATTTTTATTGTAGAGACAAGTTCTCAACAAGTTGCCCAGGCTGGTCTCGAACCCCTGGGCTCAGACAATCCTCTCAACTCCACCTCCCAAAGTGCTGGGATTACAGGCGTGAGCCACTGCGCCTGGTGGTTGTCAGTATTTTTAAGCAATAAAGGACTTTTCAATTAAGGTATGTACTTTTTTTTTTGGAGTCTCATTCTGTCGCCCAGACTGGAGTGCAGTGGCCGCTCCCGGCCACTGCAGCCTCCACCTGCTGGGCTCCAGCGATCCTTCCACTTAGCTTTCCAAGTAGCTGGAACTACAGGCACGCGCTACCACACCCGGCTAATTTTTTTTTTTTTTTTTTTGAGTCGGAGTCTTACTCTCGCCCAGACTGGAGTGCAGTGGCCGCTCCCGGCCACCGCAGCCTCGACCTGCTGGGCTCCGGCGATCCTTCCGCCTCAGCCTTCCAAGTAGCTGGAACTACAGGCGCGCGCTACCACG
>CAUYQG010220232.1:0-20558 GCA_963574415.1 Tarsius wallacei | reverse complement strand
GGCGATCCTTCCGCCTCAGCCTTCCAGTAGCTGGAACTACAGGCGCGCGCTACTACGCCCAGCTGATTTTTGATTTATTGTAGAGATGAGGTCTCACCAAATTGCCCAGGCGGGTCTCGAACCCGCGGGCCCGGCTAATTTTTGATTTATCGCCAAGTTGCCCAGGTGGATCTCGAACCCCCGGGCTCATCCTGCTACTTTCAATCCCTTTCCTACAGTAATATGATAATTGTTCAAGGTCCACTTATGAGTGAGAACATGTGATAGTCATCTGTTTGATTCTGTGAGAGATCACTCACTATTATAAGCTCTAATTCCTTCCACGTTGCTGCAAAGTTCATGATTTTTTTCTTCTTTATGACTGTGTAATATCCATTGTGTATATGTACCACATTTTTTTAAATCCAGTCCTCTTTTGATGGGAAAGATGAATTCTTAAATGTAGTACTTCTGAGACAAGTATTTCTTAATACATTTATATAGATACATATTTGGATTTTTACTTAAAATTTTTATAGACAAATAAATTGCCTTCCATGGTGGTTACCCCACTAGTTCCATTAAGAGTGTTTAACAACACTACCCTTATCACCATGAATGAAAAGATGTTTTTCATTGTTTGAATTTGAAAATTTAAATCGTGAGGTTAGATATCTTTTCACAGGTTTAAAAGTCATTAATGCTTAATTTTTCTTTCATCAAGCTAAGCACATCAGTGCTTTAGATTATTCATTTTTTAACTTTCTTTTTTTCCAAACTTTATTATATTTAAGAAATTGAGTAGTTTTTTATCATATGTTTTACAAATATTGTTTCCAAATCTTTATTTTTATTTTATTTCTATGCAAAATGTCAAAGGATAATGTAATAATTACATATATTTTTCTTTACGGCTTCTGAATTCTGTGTCTTATTAGAGGCCAAACCTCTACTCTATTACTAAGTTTTTAAAAATAAAATACTTGAACATAATTTGCTTTCTGAAGCAGAATAAACCACTGGTTTAAATGTTATTTATGGTGTGAAGGTGTTTACCAAATTATTTTCTACATGAATTTCAAAGTCAAACCACTGCCCCACCTGTATTCATGTCATTGCTTTGTAATTAATGGCATCTGAATTAATAGAGATGTATGAATTTTGAAATGCAACATATAATTTCTCAACAAAGTGAAAGAATGAATGATTGACCAAACTAAGTTTCATAGCCTGATCTCTATTTATTTTCTAATGCACAGCTCACAATAATTTTTTCAAGAGAAGGAGGAACTTGAGCTAGTTTCTCCTTCAGATGCCATTTCTCCAGAAATATATCATACCTCTTGACAAACTCTTAACTTTCTTTTCCAAACCCCAATATATTTTATCCCTTATGAAAGATTACTCAATTGTCACTGCACTGCAAAGGTATTATCTCAAAAATAGTGATTATGTATTTACTTTTACAAAAGAGGGTAGAGAAATGGAAGTGTATTTATTAACCTATCATTGCCACTAGGCAGGGACCTTGTCTTAATCATCAGTGAATGCCAAGAATATATCACAATGCCTGATTAGGAGAAGTTGCTCAAAAGGTGTGTGAAAACAAAGTGAAAGAATGAATGATTGACCAAACTAAGTTTCATAGCCTGATCTCTATTATTGACTGGAAATGTGATCATACATGAATTCCTTCATCTTTCTGGACCTTCCTTTCTTTTACAAAACAAAATGGCAGAAAGAAAAGTAAGATAATAGATTTGATAGTGGTTTGAAAAATAAAATATTCAGAAAATTGGTACTATCTTCAATAATTTTGCCCTCCCACCGATTTATTTATTTTTATGTCTAGTCCAGAAATCTCTTTATGCTTTACAAAGTTTTATGTATAATTTTTGGTTTATTTAGTTTGCTATGGATTTAATAGCAAATGTTATTTTGTAAGCTATATGATATTGGAAATGTTAACTATGTAATATTGATTATTAGAGTAAAATGGAGGAGAGAGAAAAACAAATTTTATTGGAGGAGAGTGAATTGGCTAATAAGATATGATTATGTTGTCTTTATTATCGCCATCATCAGTATTATTATTTAAAAAAAGGCTTAGACCTACATAGGAGGAAAGGTGCTATTGACAATAAAAGTGATACATTCAATATTATGTTTTATGTTTTTTAATAACTTTTACTTCATTATTAATTTTTATGTCTATTTCAGAAATCATTTGATTTTTCAGAAAGTTTTATGTGCAATTTTGTCTTGTTTAGTTTAGTTTATCAGTATTATGCTCTGTTTAATTGATTGATAAGATAGATGAAAGATAGATAGATAGATAGATATTCACATCTAGATTAGATATGGGCACATTAAAAATGGTATAGGATTTTAAATTCATTGCCAGCTTGAAAGGATCTTTGAATCCTCCATTTAATGTTTTTGCCTTTTATGTGGGAAACTGGAGCAGGTAGGCATGATGATCTTGCAGGGGGAGGAAGAATTGGGGGAAAATAATGTGGTTTAAAAGGAAGAAATCTGATGTATTTTAAAGCAGTGTTTATATTATATTTATTAATTTTATTCTATTTTCTTGCAGGTTTAAATGTTTATTTGGCTTCTTGGCTACTGATTAGAGAACACAAAATGAATAACTCAACAAACTCCTCTAATAATGGCCAGGCTCCTACCAGTCCTTATAAGACATTTGAAGTGGTGTTTATTGTCCTGGTGGCTGGATCCCTCAGTTTGGTGACCATTATTGGGAACATCCTGGTCATGGTTTCCATTAAAGTTAACCGCCACCTCCAGACTGTCAACAATTACTTTTTGTTCAGCTTGGCCTGTGCTGATCTCATCATAGGTGTTTTCTCCATGAACTTGTACACCCTGTACACTGTGATTGGCTACTGGCCTTTGGGACCTGTGGTGTGTGACCTTTGGCTAGCCTTGGACTATGTGGTCAGCAATGCTTCCGTTATGAATCTGCTCATCATCAGCTTTGACAGGTACTTTTGTGTCACAAAACCTCTGACCTATCCAGTCAAGAGGACCACGAAAATGGCAGGTATGATGATTGCAGCTGCCTGGGTTCTCTCCTTTATCCTCTGGGCTCCGGCCATTCTCTTCTGGCAGTTCATTGTGGGGGTAAGAACTGTGGAGGATGGAGAATGCTACATTCAGTTTTTTTCCAACGCCGCCGTCACTTTTGGTACTGCCATTGCCGCCTTCTATTTACCAGTGATCATCATGACTGTGCTGTATTGGCACATATCCCGAGCCAGTAAGAGCAGAATAAAGAAGGACAAGAAGGAGCCTGTGGCCAACCAAGATCCAGTTTCTCCAAGTCTGGTTCAAGGAAGGATAGTGAAGCCCAACAACAACAACATGCCCAGCAGTGATGATGGTCTGGAGCATAACAAGATCCAAAATGGCAAAGCCCCCCGAGATGCTGTGACTGAAAACTGTGTCCAGGGGGAGGAGAAGGAGAGCTCCAATGACTCCACTTCAGTCAGTGCTGTTGCCTCTAACATGAGAGATGATGAGATCACTCAGGATGAAAACACAGTGTCCACTTCCCTGGGCCATTCCAAAGATGAGAACTCTAAGCAAACATGCATCAAAATTGTCACCAAGACCCAAAAAGGTGACCCATGTACCCCAACTAATACCACCGTGGAAGTAGTTGGGTCTTCAGGTCAGAATGGAGATGAAAAACAGAACATTGTAGCCCGCAAAATTGTGAAGATGACTAAGCAGCCTGCAAAAAAGAAGCCTCCTCCCTCTCGGGAAAAGAAAGTCACCAGAACAATTTTGGCTATTTTGCTGGCTTTCATCATCACCTGGGCCCCGTACAATGTCATGGTGCTCATTAACACTTTCTGTGCTCCCTGCATCCCCAACACTGTGTGGACAATTGGTTACTGGCTCTGTTACATCAACAGTACTATCAACCCTGCCTGCTACGCACTGTGTAATGCCACGTTCAAGAAGACCTTTAAACATCTTCTCATGTGTCATTATAAGAACATAGGCGCTACAAGGTAAAACGTCTTTGAAAAGAAGGAAGGTGGGTAAGGGGAGCTTGGGAAGAATAAAAGGGATAAAGAAAAGCTCCTAGTTTTAAAATCTCTGCCATTGCACTTTATAGTCTAATTATGGAACATGCAATCCAGGAGCCCAGCAACGACACTTATCTTGCCTATTTTGCAGTATGCGAAACTCGCACCTTATAAGCTGTCAGTTTTGGAGGCAAAGAGACAGTGAAAGAGACCTCCTGGAATTGTGAATTTAAGAAACAATCTACGCTTTTCTCACATTATCTTGAAGAAGGGCTTCTGAATCTACAATTTTATCAGTCTCTGCACAAGAAGAATAAACTCATTCCTCTTTTTGTTTTTTGTTGTTGTTCTCATGTGTCCATATGAGAACAAAATGCCACAGTTACAAGCTAACATGGAGATGTAAACATAAAGAAATAGACACTATACAATGGGGAGATGAAGAAAGGAAATCAAAAAAGAATGCAGAGTGTTAAGCATATTTGATTCATTTGTTATGGTCTTATTTGGAGGATTGCAATGTAATAAATGCTTAGTTTTTTCACCTTTCCTTTTCACACTATAAAAAGAAAACAAACAAACAAAAATACCCAACCTGGTCACACCATTTTTTCCTTATTATGGCGTTATTTTAGTACTTTCCTGTTTTCTACATTGTTATAGACAAAACCTGCAGGACTTTGACTGTATCCAGCCAGTCCGCCATGGAAATGGGCACTTTCCGTTCCTGGCTGTGTCCTTTGCGCTCCTTGGGAGTATCAGGCCTATAAGGATTTAGTACACTTATGATCCATTATATAAAAAGTTGTAACCAGTCTGATTTCCTCCCAAATAGCCTTTTACTTTAACAGAAAAGCCTACCTAAAACACAAACATGCTTGAGAAACCAAAGTCATTGTGAAATTGAGGCTTCATCAAATTAAATAATGGTCAACCTAGCTGAAGAAAGTTCACTAAGGACAGATGAATTTTGAGATGAAAAAATAGATGTTTTGAAGGGTACTGTGTTTCAATCCATATGTGTCTGACACACATATGAAATGCTAACTTGTAAAACACGAATTCTTGACTTTGTTAGCAGGAAAGGGATGCTGCATTATTGACTCGGAATCCTAAGCAGGATTAACATAGTCACCTGTCATAAGTGCCTTCTGGGTCAGTCCCAGGAGATCAAGACCTTCTATCCAATGCTTGCTAAAGGATAGTATTCAAATTATAATCAAGTGAGGTTTTCTAGAACTCTCTTATGACCCAATGAAAGGAGAAAAATAAGGTAATTCAAAAACATTTACTAAAACTACATGTTCCATATTCCTCGAATGGTCAATTCTCCCTAACATTATTTGACTTTAGTATTCTCTTATTAATAGAATTATAGTAATCTTAGTGACAGAAATATAGTGGATAACTAAACAGAGGCCAAATGAGCTCACAGAATCTGACAGAAGAGTGTAGGTGTCTGTCCCTATGTCACTTCTCACCATCTAATTTTAGACTATAACAAAATCACATCAGGGACTATTATCTAACTGATGGTGTCGTATAGAATCTTGTCCATGTAGAGACTTGGTAAAAAGTAATCTAAATAAGTGTAGGATTATACTGATTCACATTTGTATCCCACCTGTTCTTTTTTTCTTACACCATTTGCTATCATCTTCTAATCAGGTGTTCTAAAGATGGCCCAATCAAAAAATCAGATTTATAAATGGCTTTTCAAATTTCATATCTTAAACTAATGGGCTACTTGATATCTTGTCTAGTAATATTGATGAGAGTTAATGATGAATCCAACAGTATTAGACCTTGGCATTTATTAGCATTATTTTGTATGACTTGCTTCATTGGTGACATCTCAACAATTTGGAGAGTTTAAAATAAAAAAAAAGCACAAATGAAACAACCACAAAAATGTTGTAAGTTATTAAGAAGAAAATTCCCAACAATACTTGTACTTAACTTATCCTTTATAAAAATATTTTCTTAAGTAGTGTCAGTCATTTCCCCTCTCCCAAAATCTTCCATGTATAAACTGACAGCATAAATTTATATAAACCCCTTTACAGTTATTTTAAACTTTTTCATTTTAAATTCATATTTATTTTTATATTGTTTCTTCAAATCAATGAATCAAGTAAGTGGAACTGACATCAAATCAATGGGTGACTTAGTTTCAGGATTCAGGGTCTTTTTTTGTTTGCTCTATCAATCCAGCTCACCATGCATCAAGCTGTACTGATTCTCCATTGCCATTGTCTCATCCCTTTCTTCTCTTCGTTCTTGATCTTCACCACAGCCACCACCACCTTATTGAAAGAGACACTGTTAAGTTAAAGAAAGGAATGAAAGATACACTGACACACATAGAAACCTCATCAAACAGATCAGAAAAATGAAAGAAATACTGAAATGGTAGATGCTTTGAGAAATCTAAAGACTGTTTTCAAGAATTTGTACCAACTGTTGCTGAATTTGTCTGTTTCAATGGCTCCCAGCCAAAGACAATTTTTCCTCATAGTGGACAGTCAACACTGTGTTGAGTCATTTTTGATTGTCACAACTGGGAAAAAGGCAATAGTTATCCAGTGGGTAGAGGCCAGGGATGTTGCTAAACAGCTTGTAATGCACAGGGCATTGTACCATACTCTCTCCAAAAAATACTATTTGGCTCAAAGTGCCAATAGTGCCAAAGTTGAGAAACTCTTGTCTATTTCAAGATATTTCTTTTTTGGAAGGGGTACCTAAATAAAAATACTATTTATTTCTTTAAAAATCAATATATCCAACTGATGCATAAAAAAGTTTTGCAAAGTACTGGTTATGCAGGTTGTAGAAAACATTTGCATGGGACACGAAATCAGTTTAAGAAAAATGTTTGAGCCTTTAGCACTGAAGGAACTTGGTTTTATACCAATAATAGCACAACCACAAGAAATGCAGCGTTGGAGATGATTTTACCTCTCTGAAGTATAGATGTGCCACTTACACAGCAAATGGAGTTTGGGAACATTTATGTTTTAGCCACCCAATCTAAGAGCAGAATTCCATGCTTTCTGCCCATGTAATTCAGATACAGAGTCACATGAAGGTACATGTAATGAAACTTCCAGAGCTAATCTAACCTCTTAGTTGAAATTCACATATACACACAAACACAAGCGTTTATTTTCATGGCATACATTTGCAAGTAATCTTTCTATAGAAACAGCCATAGCATTATAATATTCAAAATATGGAAGACAGAATTTTCTAGTGGGATTTCTAGAGCTTGCCTACTATAAATAAGAAAATAATCCTGCATTATTTTTAGAATAACAATGCAAATTGCTCACCTGTTTGCAAAAGGTAATGCTCACCAATCATGTGTCAGAAACATTCATCTGTTGAGTCTGCTATATGTGTAATTCATAGATTAGGACACAGGCCACATCTATATATCAAAATCACCAGACTATGCACATAGCACATTAGTTCCAGAATCTAAATGTTTGATTACAATTGTCACGGAGTCTTGTTAATTGAGATTGCAGTCATTGGCTATCAGAATGGTTGCAGTTGATGTGGTCAGTTTCTACTGGAGCTGCAATTTTTCATTTCAGAAACATCAAGAGCCTCTTTTAGAAACAATATGATTCATCTTCCTTGCTTTCACTGGAAAGATGTCAAGTCTTTATTTCTTCTCTCCTCATAGCAATAATGTAAATATCCCAGAATGGTCTTAGAAGAATTTTGGGGAAAAATCTGCTTATTTCTTGAAAACAAGAAATGATTTCCCTTTAAGCAGTTCACCACTAGTTTAATACCAGTTCCCACATATTAGGATAAAGTCCCCAATGTAATAAATCACAAGAGATGACCTTTCTAATTTGAAATGTTAAGCTGGAGATCCAGCATACTCCTACTCTGTCCACACATTACTTTTTTTTTTATCCTGAAGATCTGATGCTGGGAGACAAGGGAGTTCAAAACGATGGAAACAATTACACAGCAATGTTGTCTATTTTTATTTTCTCCTACTTAGATCATTGATAGTTACCTCCCCCAACCCAGTTTGATAATATCCTTTTCAGCAACCATAGCACTGATGTTGCAAATAGATTAGGAAAGCACCCAACACTGGATGAAATTGTGCAAAGTGTATTTTCAGCATGTATATACAATACCATGCCTCTTAAATATGCTTCTCTTAAAGGGTGCACGCTGTAGCATGAACTGTGTGCAAATTTAATGTAACTTCCTGGAATATGCTATATGCTTAATATATATTCTATAAAGAAAATAATAAAATGTACAATAGAAATACATATTTCTGTATGCAAATAAATATATTATACACAAAATATTAAGATGTAGTGTGGTATATGTTGCTTCTGAGTAACAAAAGTAGATTTTATGTCCCAAATTTTCAAAGAAAGTAGTATTTGCACTTAAAGGAAGAGATTTAAGAACACCCAGTCTAACATATATTAATATTAAACTGTTTTATAATTTTTTTAAGAGCATGGCACTGATTTTAAATATCTCTTGAGGAAGAAGTTAATAAATCTTTGCGGGTCTTAATCCATGTGACAACATTTTATTCACCTGCGCCTCGTCAGGCCTCTGACCAGAATCTTCCCAGCTGATATGGCTTCAGCAGCTATGCTCCCTCATGTCTGTTTGCCTGATTAGGTTGCAACCAACTCATGCTCATACAGTTTCACTCTCTTCCAAATTAACTGATTTTAGTGGAATAAAAGAATAATCATAGTGGGAGAAAAAAGATACCCTTCAGAATGTTCTTTATTCTGACAAACAAAGTGTAATATGTATAAGTACCATATTTTCATAACTCACTCTATTCAGTTTGGGTCTAATACAACATCTCATACATTCAATACTAAAAATGTTTAATGTAGTATTAGAAATTTCCTCATGGAACTCAAAGTAGCTGGTTTGTTTCTAAGTGTCCTACATATTCTCCCTAACAATCCTATTTCTTTTCCTGTTGTCTTCTCAACTATTCACATTGCTCAGAACATTATCTTTGGTCTGTACTTACCTAATAGTATTTATTATAACACAATTCACCCTATGTAAACTGGTGTTCTTTATACCAAAGTCGTTTCTAGAAAAAAAAAATTGAGATTTCTATCACTTCCTATTAGTTTCATATTGTTCCAGTGAAATGTTCTCATTTTATTTTTGAGAATTTGATTTGAATTCTATATAGGTGAAGTGTCGAATGCTCTTCCTGAGTAAGTGATGGCAAACACTGAAGCAAGAAAAACATTTTGCCATCATTAAGGAATAATTTTCACCTTATGATATGTAACAGTATTTTTCCACCAAAAATGGAAGAAACAGAATGTGGTAAGTTGTAGAACCCAGGTATTTATTAAATAGGTCATCACATTCTAGAAAAATCAATTTCCTGCTTTTTTAAATACACACTCACGTAATCAATCTTGAGAAATTGTAAAGAAATAAAAAGGAATCTATCTACTGTACTTGCAACAGATACCAAGAAATTTATCTGAATTCTTAAACTATACCTTTATTGGCACTGTGAGTACCTTTTGAGGCTTTATTGGAAGGTTTTTTGGTTTTTCTTTTTTAAAGAGTTTCCTTTTCAAGTTATTATTATGAAATAAGAGTTGACATTAGTGAATAAATTGTATGTCTATATCCAGAAAGAACTACAATGGATTTCAAAGGTGGTTCATTTAAATCTAGATAATATAAACTGATCATCTCTAATCCAAAAATATAAAATCCACAATTCTTTTCTTTTTTTTTTTTTTTTTTGAGTTCGAGTCTCACGCTGTCACCCAGGCTGGAGGGCAGTGGCGTGCTCCCAGTCACCGCAGCCTCTACATGCTGGGCTCAGGCTTTCCTTCCACCTCAGCCTTCCAAGTAGCTGGAACTATAGGCACGTGCCACCATGCCTAGCTAATTTTGATTAATTGTAGAGATAAGGCCTCTCCAATTTGCCCAGGCTGATCTCAAACCCGCAGACTCAGGCAATCCTCTCATCTCGGCCTCCCAAATACTGGAATTATAGGCATGAGCTATCACACCAAGCCTAAAACCCACAGTTCTTAAGAATCAGAAACTCTTTGAGCACTGACACAATGCACAAAGGAAGTGCACATTGGAGTATTTTGGATTTCATATTTTTGGATTAGGGATACTCAATTGGTAAGTACAACGCAAATATTCCAAACTCTGAAAAAACTCAAAATCTGAAACACTTTTGATTCCAAGCTTTTCAGATAAAAAAATAATCAATCTGTAGTTTGGTTAATTGTATATAAAAATATATTGTAATCCTCTCCATCCTTAAAATAATTTTATTTAACATCGTGAATCTTGCTCTCCTTACTGCCCTTGTATGCAAAGCAAGGATTACACTTATGATGTGTATATTTACTAAGTGATATGATCTTATGCCATAGGTCAGTGGTTCTCAAATTTTAGCCTGCAATAGAACCACCTAGAAGATTTACTGAAGCATACATTATTGAGCCCTGTCCCCAAGCCTTTGACTCAGTAAGTCTGAAGTAAAGTCTGAAAATTTATGTTTCCAACAAGTTCCCAGGTGATCCTCATATTTTCTCTCTTGGGAAAACTTTAGTGCCACGCTCTTAACACAAGCGATTAAAAATAACCACATTGATAAACTTACCTTGAGTCCACTTTCTGTTGATATGAGACTGGATAATTTACAGAGAAAAGAAGTTTGGCTCACAGTTCTGGAGGCTGTAAATTTTAAGATAGGGCTGTAGCATCTGATGAGAACCTCAAGCTACATCATAACATGGAGGATGGCATCACCTGGTGACAGCAAATGCAAAAGAAACAACATAAAAGGGGCAACCTCACTTTACAGCAACCCAATTTTGCAGAAACTAGCCCAGTCCTGCAAGTACGAACTCACTCACCTGAGACTGCATTAGTCTTTTCATAAGGACATCCCTCAAACCCAAACTCCTCTGATAGGCTGATAGGTCCCAACATCTCGTTAACACTATTACAATCAAAATCAAGCATCAACATGAGTTTTAGTGAAGACATAGCATATTCAAGCCATAGCACAAACCAAGGTTTCACGACAAATACAACAGAGGCTTGTATTCTATGATATCACTACCAAAACGATATCTTAAGCATACATTTCTCTATGATCATCTGCATCATGTATTTTCCATGGATTGTGTATGCACACATATTTTTACATAAATATTAAGAATGAATCTTTCTGTTATTATGTTGATTAAAATTACTGTCAAGTCAAAAATATTTTCATTTAAGAAGTAATTCATCAACTGCTCATAAAACATAGACACATGCATAGCCACACACACTCAGCTACATATTCACACATATGCACATATAAATACACACAAACACACACATATATGCACATAAACACATACAATTCTCACCTTGTAGATCTTGACAGTGCCCAAAAAAGCATGACTTTTCTATTACATCCAAAAAACATTTGAAATTTTTCTAAAGAAGACATTGAACTCCAGAGTTCAGCCAAGTGCTGTTGAAAAAAATATTCTACTCCCTCTTCTTTGTCCAATGGTCAATTCAGTACAGAATTTTTCTATAGCTATTAGAACTATATGAGTTGTAGCTCTGGGTCTGCCACAAACAGCCTTCTGGTCATCTGAAGCCATCTCATCACTGCACACCAGTGATTACAGGGGGTCATGGTGAGAAAGCATGTCTAGATCAGAGAAATATGTCATAGCACATCAAAGACACATCTATAAATACATATCCTCAAACACTATGCCTCTGTGTACTATGGTGCTTTTAATAGTATGACAATTCAGGGTGCTGAGGAGGGGGACAAAGATGACGCTTTCTCAGTACATTTCTTCCAAAATTCCTCTCATCCTTTTTAGGCATATATCTCTTTATATCTAGAAATGATATAAAAATTTAGGAGTGATATTTATTCTGAATATACAACAAATGATGAAATGGTCAAGATGCCTGGCATCCTGAAGTAATAAAAAGGAAGCCAGGCAAGCATCTCAAATCTTTCAGGAAAAGTAAGATTGTCAATCAAATTATTTTTGCTTTTGGGAGATCACCCTATTTTGAATTATTGATAATGAAGTAAGAGGAGTCATTTGAAGGTCACATAGAAAATGGCCAAATGAAATCATTTTTTTCAACTCTTGGATAACCTAACCCACATAGAAAACATAATCTGAACAAGTTTAAGCAGAAAAAGATAGACATGTGGAATAAAATTAAGAATAAAATAGTAGCAATAAAAGCATGACATCCCACTGAGGGGAAAAATATCACTAAACTCTCAAAAGATTAACAATAAAGATTAAATGGAACTTCTGTTTCCAAGTTGGTTGTATTTTTTTTCTTATTACTTAATTTCTTGTTAGCATTTTTACTATGGTATTTTCTAATATTTTAAAGGTAATTTTTAGAAATGTTTTGAGAGGCAAATTTTTGCTATTTTCCTTAGATTGGCCTTAACTATTTGTTGTAGTTGACATTGCTACTCCAGAAAACAAAGATAATTTTAAAAATATAGTCATATGTCTCTGAAAGATGGGGATATGTTTTTAGAGACTTCATTAGGTGATTTTTGTCATTGTGCAAACACCACAGAGTGTACTTATTCAGACCTAGATGATATCACCTACTACACACATGAGCTCTATGGTACTGCCTATTGCTTCTAGGCTCCAAACCCGACAGCAAGTGACTTCACTGAATACTAAAGGCAGTTGTTGCACAATGGTAAGTAATAGTGTATCTAAACATTAAAAAGTATATAAAATAGTGTATCTAAGCATGAAAAAGCCACAAAGGGTAAAGTAAAAATATGGTATAATCTTATGGGATGAACTGTTCACATAGATAGATAGATAGATAGATAGATAGATAGATAGATAGATAGATAGAGATATATATCATCGTACATACTGTTCATCCTTGACCAAAACACTGTTAAGTGGCACATGACTACAAAGACACTACTGATAATTACACATATGCTAAGTATTAAAACAACAGCAAAATAACAAAAAACTATAATTTTCAATAAAAAAACAATGCTGTGCACTTGATGATTTCCATATGTGATCATTTCTGAACCACATGAACCCATTTCCTCTGTGGTCTCAGAGGCTTTCCCAGTTTGTTCGTGGACAGCGGCCCATGGTCACCCACAAGAGAGTCTAGACATATTCCCATGCTGTTTGAAACCAGCTCTGTGGGGACATGAGCATGCACAATAGTCAGCCTGGAGATGCTCGTGACTCATTATTGGTCCAAAATCAAGAAGTTAAAACCTGCCAAGTCCTCTGTGCAGCACAGTGTGTGAGAAATTCCACACTATCACATGCATGAGAGAATTGAGAAGGAATAACATTATTGAAAATTTCAGATATGAGAAAAGGAGCTAAAGTTTGTGTTAAGCATACACATACCTATCAGGAAGGAAATTTTAACAGATGAATAGTATTCCTTGGCCATGGACAGGTGAATTTTTTTTTTTTTTTGAGTTGGAGTCTCACTCTGTCACCCAGACTGGAGTACAGTGGCCACTCCCAGCCACTGCAGCCTCGACCTGCTGGGCTCCGGTGATCCTTCCACCTCAGCCTTCCAAGTAGCTGGAACTACAGGCACGCACTACCATGCCCGGCTAATTTTTGATTTATGGTAGAGATGAGGTCTCGCCAAGTTGCCCAGGTGGGTCTCAAACCCGCAGGCTCAGGCAATCCACTCACCTCAGCCTCCCAAAGCACTGGGATTACAGGCTGAGCCACCGAGCCCGGCTAGAAATATTTTATGTAAATGGTAAGTTAGGATTACAAATTACATTAGCTGTAATGATTCCTAAAAGCCTGAATGACAAAGAAACCCAGTATCTTTCTTACTTGTTTCCACCACTTTGCTTTCTTAAGAATAAGAAATGCGGAGAAAAAGGAATGCTTCTATACTGCTAGCGGGAATGTAAACTAGTGCAACATCTTTGGAAGACAATGTGGTGATTTCTGAAAGAATAGAAATTGATCTTCCATATGATACAGCAATCCCCCTATTGGGAATATACCTGGAGGAACTCAAATCATTTTACAAAAAAGACACCTGCACATGCATGTTTGTTGCAGCTCTATTCACAATAGCAAAAACATGGAACCAACCATGTTGCCCATCAAAGCTGGACTGGATTTTTAAAATGTGGTACATATACACAATGGAATATTATGCAGCCATAAAGAAGGGCAAACATACGGACATCGCAGCAACTTGGATGGATTTAGAGTTGATCATACTCAGTGATCTACCACAGAAACAAAGAACAGAGTACCATGTGTTCTCACTCATAAGCAGACGCTGAACAATTATCATAATACTATCAGAAGGGATTGGCAGTAGTGGAAAATTGCCAGGGGAGGAGGGTTGGGATTGGCAATTGAGGGAAACTGCCAGGGGAGGAGGGGCACACCTCATCAGCAAAGGTACCTGCAAAATGAACATTTGTATACCTGACCCTGAATTGTACCCCACATCTTTAGAATTTAAAAAAGTAAAAAAATAATTAAATAAGTAAACATTCTAACATAAAAAAGAAAAAAAAGAATAAGAAACAGCATTAATTTGAGAGAAATACACACATAGTATAGAATTCTAGTCTTTTTAAAATTCTGTGATAAAAGACAGTTATTTAAATGTATTTGAATTTCAAATCAGACTCCAATGAGATTAGTTAATAAAGAAAGTAAACACACTAGAATAATTGAAGAATGTGTAGTATTCTTAAATAAGACATGTTATACTCCATAAATTGTGTAATTTTTGACAGGGTTTTTAAAGATAATCCAAATTTATATACAAATTGGATTGAAAATATATGTATCTAGTTTTACATATATTTATACACATTGTTATAATTATACACATATTATACATTTTATTTATATAAGGAAAAGAATATATTTAAAGAGATGGTACTAGGAACTTAATGAAAAATGATTTATAAGTACAAGTAATAAGGTATGTACCAGTGGAAAATATTCAACATGCCAAAGGAGCGTTGGCTTAAGTGTTGATGATGCATGTATACAAAGACATTCCAACTTCCAAATTCAGTGCTGGACCAATAGCAGTGCCAAGTCCCAGAAACAGTTGAAGAATAACAATTGTGCTGTGTCCTTGGATTGTTTCTGCCAAAATGTTTCTCTAAATGAAATATTGCATCAGTAAGAAAATACAACAAATAGAGCAATGAAATATTTTGCATTCTTTTTTATCCCCATGATTCATTCTGTTTAGAACATATTTGTGAACATCTTGGAATATAGTTTTGGGTATTCCTGGGTACTCTTTAAGAAAGAATGCCAACTAGTGCAAGTTCCTCACTTGATTAAGTATTAATTCCAATGCAAATTAGTGGATGCTTTGGCTCTACACTTTGCTTTCTCTATCTACCAGATGAAAACTGCTCAAGTACTCTTTCTATCCTCTGCTCTACATTCCTAAAATTCCTGAAGTATTGGGTAGAGGGAATCCAAATTTGCTCAGATTTCTGAATTAGTACATAGTGGCCTAGACATGTAGGAAAGCATTCCTGCTTAGTGTGTTTTCCCTTTATTTATTTATTTATTTTATTTTATTTTATTTTATTTTGAGTTGGAGTCTCACTCTGTCGCCCAGACTAGAGTGCAGTGGCCGCTCCCGGCCACCGCAGCCTCTACCTGCTGGGCTCCGGCGATCCTTCCGCCTCAGCCTTCCAAGTAGCTGCAACTACAGGCGTGCGCTACCACGCCTGGCTGATCTTTTGATTTATTGTAGAGATGAGGTCTCACTTGCCCAGGCGGGTCTCGAACCCGCGGGCTCAGGCAATCCACTCACCTCAGCCTCCCAAAGGCGCGGGATTACAGACTGAGGCACCGAGCCCAGCTTCCCTTTATTTTTTTTTTTCCTCTTTTCAATGAAAAAGAAGTAAGCCAAAACACACTAACTAACATCATATGTTGGCAAATATACAGAGGCCAAGAAGTACCATGGTGACTTGGCTTACAGCTGACTGTGCCAAATCTAGCCCTAGAAAGGATTTATTCAAGCATATTTGTGCACTCAATGTTTTGATAAACTTAGATTCTTTGAGTCTTTGGCTTGGTCAAACCTCATGTACCACCTATTCTCACCTTCAAGAGCAGAAACTCTCTGTAGTTTCCCTAAGGATCATGGAGACTTAGATTCAGCTTCCCCAGCAGTCAGCAGTTCTAGTTCCTTGATGCCTCATATTCGTCTCTCTCTCTCATTTCATTATTGTCTCCTGATGTGTTCTCATCCATAGGCTCAGCTTCTATTAAATGTACAGGACAGAAGCATTACCTCCTTTCCAGTCTTCTCCACTGAACATCAGACCTGTAAAGATGACTATATAACTACCCCAGCCCCCCACTTGGATTTCTCACATGTACCTCAAACTCACTATGTCCAAAATTGCATTCCCTATTTCACCCATAAAATTCGCCTTATTCTGCTGTTTCCAAGTCCATCATCTACTCAGTTGCACGAAATGGAAACCACAGCATTATCCCTGACTTTCGCTTCTAATCATACTGCCACTCCTGCCCCAGTATTATCTCATGAGTGTCAAATCTAGGTCTATCAAGATCTCTCAGTTTCATTTAATGCCATTCATCTCGCAAATGCCTAGATGATCTTGCCATATCAGCTCTGACCTTACCCCTTCTATCTTTGACACAACAGTCAGAGTGGTCTTTTCAGAAGGCAAGTCTGAACTTGTCACTTCCCTGCTTAAAACCTGTTGGGCTGTCCTTCCTTTGACAAAGTTCAGAATCTTTTATCCATCCTACATACCTTTCATAGTAGAGTCCTTTCTTCCTCTCTATCCTCACTCCTTGCCATGCTCCCAGGTGATTTCATTGCTCTTACCACATTGCCACAAGCCACACCTGTCCCCTCATGCTCGCTCCTGCCAAAGGACCCTTGCGCATGCACCTGATTGTATTTTGCCTGGAAAGTCCTCCTCAGACTTCATTCCCTAGATAACGCCTAAGAATTTTTTGTGTCTCAGATTCCAGCTAGCACATTCAGAAACATCTCCGTGACTTTTCTAACTACATCAGATCCCCCACTATGATTCCCATACCATGTCCCACAAGTGAAATCTTATTTATGCATGTGAGACTATTTGAGTAAACCTTTGTCTTTGTCTGTGAATTGTAAGCTTTGAGAGTACAAATATTGCGCCTGCATTTGTTCACTTAAAACAGACTTTAGACATGGTCATTCCTCTTGCTAACAATTTTTCTTTACTTTCTAGATATTTGACTTTGAGAAAGTTATATAATTTCTTCATATGTGAAGATACCTCCTATTTACATATATTTGCAGTATATTGTATAAATTATGTATATTTATACAAGCAATAATTTGAGAGTTAGAAGTAACTATGTAGAGTTTGAAAAGTTCCTAGCAGAGTGCCTGATAAAGAGGGGTGCTCACTAGAGGTTATATATTCATAACACTTATTATAGTGGAAAAGTGCAATCGAAATTAAAAATCCCGGGGATTTTAGACTGTGTTTTGCAGAGTCCTGAGTGTTCCATAAACCCAGTCGGTGCTTTACTAAAACAGGTGAGATTTCTAGATACCTTGGACCATTTTCTCAGAACAGAGAATTAATTTTGAAACACTCAGGAGAGGATACAATTATTATTTTATTATGAGAAATGACTCAAATCCTTTCATTTAATGGTTTGCTTAAATCGTCACAGATATCACAGTAATAAGGTTATTGATAACTTTCCCTGAGTTAGCTCGCTTTCAATGCTAAGCATTTTCTTAGATCAGCCTTACTCATATGAGAAGTTTTTGAATTGATTTTATAGATCAGGAGCCAGAGGCTCACTGAATCAAGTGATTTCCCAAGGTCACTGCTGCCATGTGAGACAGCCAGGACTTAAATCTAAAGGTGTTTAGTCACAAGTAGGAAGCATTTGTGAAGCAGCTGTCCTTGGTTTCCTGGGTACATATATATATATATATACATACAGAGAGAGAGAGAGAGAGAGAGAGAGAGAGAGAGATCCTACAAGTGCAGCAGTACTGCAGCTTTTGCTAAGACAGAACAGTTTTCATTTTTTCAGAAACCCTCCTGAGAGTCCTACAGTTATTGAGCTTTTTGAAATTTTGATTAGATGGTCAGATACTCTGATATTAGTCTTTAAACAGAATCAATCTTTTTAACCTGAAACAAAACTGTGGCAACCATTGTTAGTGGAACAAAATGCCCCTTCACAAAATGCCTACCAACTTGTATGGTGCACTTCACACATTTTACCCAAGCTAATCCTTATATCTGCCCTATTAGGTAAGCACTACTATCCCCTTTTTAAGATGATGAATATCTGACTTAACATGTTAAATGACTTGGTCTATACCACTTTGATCTACTGAAAATGATAATACAAATTGTTCTCTCATTTTTATTTTTATTTTTTATAGTTGGGGGTCTGACTATGTTGCCCAGGTTGTCCTTAAACTCCTAGTTTCACGTGATCCTCCTGCCTCAACTTTCCTAGTAGCTGGAACTACAGGTGCACACTGCCATGCCCAGCTTCTTCTCTCATATTTAAAAGAGCAGATACAGGCAGTATAAAATTAAGGAACCAAAGATAGAGTTTATATGTACTTATAGTACAGGATATTGTATTTTCCAATCCTAATGAGTTTGAGTTTGTAAGGCAATTCTTTTAGGGTCTACTCTCAGAGAGTAATCAAGAATTTCAAGATATTGCTACTAGGCTAACAAATGCTACTTGTGGTTATGTCATTACAGATCAGTGGGCTTCATCTTCCCTATGGGGCTGGTTGGCTGGGGCATAAGATCCAACAATTTAATTTTTTAATTTACTTCTAAATAGTGTACTAATTCAGATGACTCCTATATTCACTTTTTAAAACATTTTATACATCTCCAAAATCTGATATGTATTTTCTCTAACAAGAGTCCAACTTTCTTGGGTGGAGGGAAGAGGGTGAACAAATCAAAAACATCTTGAGAAGCATTTAAGGATAAATTCTGATGAAGATGCTTGAGGTTTTCAATTAAATTATTGAATATGAACACTAGTGTTTTCATAAAAAAAAGTTTTAAATTTCCCTTATTCACTTCCAAGAGCTCTAATAATATTTCTTATATGAACTGCCTCAAGTCAGAAGCAATTTTTCAATTCAAAATAAAATCAGACCTGTGGAAAGAAAGTTAGACTAAAGACATAGATTAGAGCTGAGCTGATGACTGTAGCAAACTGTAGAGTTCTCATTCATGAATGATATGGTGCTAGAACAGACAGTTGAAAGGAGCAATGGAAAGAGATCTGGTCAAGTAAGAGGCTGGCCTAGTAGAGGATGCACAACACAGTGAAACTTTATTGTTGGTCCTTAAACAGAGTCCTGACATCAGGATCCCTGACACTATGTCACAAGGTATGCTGGGTATTTTTCTCCTGCCCCACCCAGTCCACTGCCTTCTACATACTGCTCTGTGGATTCTGATAAACTTACCTGTACCCCTTGCATTATCATACTCTTGTGACCTCTAGTTTCTAATTGGGTGTCATCCACCACAACGTGGCTGTGTCCCTCTCAAGCAGACTAAACAAGTGGCCTGTACTCTGGATTTAGTAACTCCCCTTCCCTTGGTCTTCAAACCTCAGGTTGATAATGGCTCTTCACTGTTACTTGCTCCAGGGTCTTGCATTACACTCCATGGTGCCTATTTCCCAAACACCACCTTCATTTTTGTAGGTGGTACCTTTATTAAACTTTCTTCAAAGTGCCTACTTTGAATGGACAGTTGCCTAGGGTATCCTTAGGTAATAAATAAGGATTGTTTGTGAAAGTAAAACCATAAGATTTTCTTTGGAATGCTTAGAAGGTAATTTAGGACTCTAATTCTTATGTGATGGGTCCAAAAGGCAAACTATCAAGACAAGGACTGAGAAATCAGAGCGCAATTAGGAATGTATTTTAGAGCTATGGCCTGATTTGATGGTTTGGCCAAACAAAACAGGAACCAATAATTTATTCAGCAATTATTTATCATTTTATTCAGCAAACATTTATTTAGTGAATATGATGTACCTGACTCTATGCTAGGCTCTGGAGATACGGTATCACCCAGGGAAGACCAAGATGTCTCGCCATCCCAGTCTGTGTGCGTGGAGCGCAGAGAAATGAAAGTCTGAAAGATGGCCTAAGGAAAGGTTCACAGACAAGGTCGTGCCGAAGATGTTTAAATTTATCTCAAGCTTCAATGAATTTTAAAGACAGATGGCATACAATCAGATCTGAGCTTTTAAAAAAAGTACTGTCTTAGTGGTGGTGTAGAAGGAGAGATTAGTGGTGTGGATACAGAGAGACCATGAGAGGATTATGACGCTGGTTAAACGAAAAGGGAACACTTCTACACTGTTGGTGGGAGTGTAAACTAGTGCAGCCTCTGTGGAA
>CAUYQG010220230.1:0-10000 GCA_963574415.1 Tarsius wallacei | reverse complement strand
GTATTTGTAGATGTCATGAGCTTTTACAATCGATTGGCTTTAAGTCAAACAGATTACCCTCCATAATGTAGAAGGGCCTCGTCCCATCAGCTGAAGGCCTTAAGTGCAGACTGAGGTTTCCTGGGGGAAGAATTGATCCTGCTTCAAGACTGCAACATAGAAACCCTGCCAGACTTTCCCACCTGCCAGCCTGATGTGCAGATTTCAGACTCAGGACTGCAACATCAGCTGCCACCTGGATCTCTAGCCTGCCAGTCTGTCCTACACATTTTGGATTTGTCAGTTCCCACAATTTTGTGAAGCAGGTCCTCAAAATTAATCTCTCTCCCTCACAGTCTCTCTCTCTCCCCCCATCTCTATCTCTATCTCTGTCTTTCTCTCTCCTCCTCTCTCTAGAGAACTCTAATACAGTGCCATATATAAGATAAAACTATGGGTGCTGAGCAAATACTCGTTGTGGAAACAGTGCTAGAAAATACAGCTAGGCCCAAATTGTCCAGGCTTCTGTCCCTTCTGTTGCAGAAACTGCTAGTTATCTTCATCACTCCTGAAACCCAGTATAGTGTCTCGGGTAACAACTCCCCTCCTCTGGGTAGGACCAATCATTCTTCTGTTGCTGTCTATTGGAATGGGTGCCATGAAAATCTTCATCTTTACATGTGAGGCATTTTATGAGCACAGCAGGTATATGTGACTGCAGTCTACACTCTTAGTCTCTACTTTCTGCAAGTCTCTCCATTTATTCAAGTCCTTATTGATTGATTGATTGATTGATTGATTGATTGAGTTGGAGTCTCGCTATGTTGCCCAGGCTGTGGTGCAGTGTGGCATGATCACAGGTCACCATTACCTCGACCTTCTAGGCTCAGGTGATCCTTCTGCCTCAGTCTCCTGAGTAGTTGGGACTACAGGTGTGTGCCACCATGCCTGACACATTTCTAATTGATTTTTGGTAGAGAAGAGATCTTGCTATGTTACCTAGGCTGGTCTCAAACTCCTGGGCTGAAGCAATTCTGCTGCCTCAGCTTCCCAAAGTGCTGGGATTACAGGCATGAGCCACCACACCCAGGCTTCAAGTCTCCATTTACGATCCTCAGAAAAGTTTTCTGATGTTCTTTTTTCCCAATTTTCACAGTTCTTGTTAAAATCATTAAAAAAAATTTTTTTCTTTTCGTTCTTTCTTTATTTTTAATTTTTATTATAAAGATGTGGGGTACATTTCAGGGTTAGGTATATAAACATTGATCATGCAGGTACCCTTGTTGATGAGGTATGCCCCTCCCTCCCCTAGTAGTTTCCCTCAACTGTCAATCCCACCCCACAAAAAAAAATTTTTTCTGTACTCTTTTTTCCTGATCCACTGAACCTTAGAAGATTCCTTGGTATTTTATATTTTGGCTGCTGTTGTAAATATTATTTATTTCAGGAAACTTGTGGTCCACTTTTCTTTTCTATAATTGAAGCCTCGTAATACACGTACAATTTATGACATTTCCTCTCTAGGGAAACATGTGGGCTTGGCAGACTGTGACTGTAGACTCTTCCACTTAATCACACAAGATCATCTCCTTAAAAGCACCCAAGTGCCCAAGATCTGTCTGTACCTTTTACAAAAGAGAAATTTCGTAATTACGATGAATAAAACATCTCAATGCTTGGAAGGTTTTGCTGTGAGAACTCCTTTTGCTCAAAATCATTTCTTATTGTTTACTATCTCCCTTTAAAAAGAAAGCAATACACACATTTACCCTCCTGAACCAGAGTTAGTTGTATCTCAATCTGATAATCATTTTACTCAAAGGGAAATAATAAAACGGGTTATAAATACTCCCCCAGAGCAAACTCTCCTCCAACTAAAAGCAAAACCTCTGTTATCTATGCCTAAAAAAATGGGAGAGGAGTTTTCTATCTTCTTAGACATTTGAAAAAAAATCATTAATTTCATTAGTGAGGGTTGAAATCCATCTGATAGCATCTGAATGTTGTTTAATATTGTTTTGGATAGAAACTAAAGAAGAGGTGATAGAATAACTCACGGACAGTTTTAAAGTCCTGATGTCTAATGTCTTCTTAATGTTCTGACATTTTTGCCCCATTGCTTATTAATTCCCAGGGAACTTTTTAATCTATCTATCTACTTATTTATTTGAGTCAGAGTCTCACTCTGTCACCCAGGCTGGAGTGCAGTGGCACACTCATGGCCACCACGCTCGGCTAATTTTTTTTATTTATTGTAGAGACGAGGTCTTGTCAAGTTGTCCAGGCTGGTCTCGAACCCCGGGACTCAGGCAATCCTCTCACCTCCGCCTCCCAAAGTACTGGGTGGGATTACAGGCATGAGCCACCATGCCTGGTTATGTATTTTCAATAGGTCATATATGCATATGGCATAACAATCTCAAGTTCAAAAAGACAGTGAAGACTAAGTCTCCCTACTACTCCTGTCTCCAGTCACCTAGTTTTTCTCCCCAAAGGCAGCCATTGTTACTGACTTCTTTTTATTCTTTCTAGAAATATAGTTCAGAGAAGGAGTTATACCGATTTTGGCAAGTACCTTAAATAGTAACTTTTCCATTATATTGTCTGAAATTGTTAGTTTTTTTAACAGCAGTCAACTTACTGAGCTCTTTTTGTGGCTCTGATAGATTTCCCTTTAATTTTCTTGCTTTTCTAGGTAGACAGACAAATCAACAGCTTATGATTTTGGCAAAGTGAACACAGTTTTGGACAGAGACCTGGATTGAATCCTGACTCTTCTAGCTACCAGCTGTCTGATCTTGGATCCAGCCTTTAAAAGATGTTGGCACTGTCCAAAGGCAGCACGAAGGTACAAAGCGGTCGCCCCCACCCCAGGTGTGGTGGGTGGGTGGAGTGGGCGGAGGCCACACAGAGCCAAGCACTGCCCCTTAGCTTTCTCCTGTGTGTGTTTCACCTGGACCTGCAGAAAAGTCCAGAGGGCTTTGATCGCAAGAATTTCTAATCACCCAGAGACCAGGAAAAGAGACGGAAAAGAAAGCCCTAAACTTGAATAACCCATTCTTTCCCCATGACTGAATGTGAGTTATGTTTGCTGAGAGCAGATTAAAATAGGTGTGATTGTTTGAAATCAGAGATTTACAGAAACTCTTTGAAGAACTACTGATTAACAGTGAGGCCCTAGAAATCCCCACTGTAGTCGTGGGTAAAACAGTCAGGCACAAGCCGGGTGCGGTAGCTCATGCCTGTAATCCCAGCACTTTGGGAGGTGGAGGCTAGAGGGTTGCCTGAGCCCAGGGGTTTGAGACCAGCCTGGGCAACATGGTGAGACCGTGTCTCTACAATAAATCAAAAAATTAGCTGGGCATGGTGGTTCACGCTTGTAGTCCCAGTTACTTGGGAGGCTGAGGCAGAATGATTGTCTGAATCCAGCAGGTCGAGACTGCGGTGGCCGTGAGCAGTGTGCCACTGTACTCCAGCCTGGGTGACAGAGTGAGACTCTGACTCAAAACAAAAAAAACACAAAAAAAACGGTCAGGCACAATGGGGTTGTATATAGGTTTTCTCAGACGTGGAACCCACTGCCAGGCAGGGTGTTGGTGGTATTTGCTGCTGGTGTTTGGAGATAGTGCTACTAAGAAAAAATTATGGTTAGTGAGGGGGAAAAAACCCCCACCCAAACCAAGCACACTCTCACTTGTCCCTGGAGTTTTCTCAGTTTCATGGAAGGCCCCAGAACATCGCAGGACCCTTGATCTCTTTAATCACTCAATGGAAAAGGTGATGGGGCATATGGAGTATCTAGTTTGTCTATATGATACAACTTTTTTCAGCAGGACCTTAGAAGATCGTGAATGACTCTTTCACATCCTAACTACCAGGTGAAGACAGACCTGGAGTGGTGTCTTTCGTGTCAGCCTAGAGTAAGGTGTGACAGTCCTATGGTGTCACAACAAGGGGTATTTGAAGAGATGTTGGCTCCACTTACTAATTATCAAGACTTGAAATATCCTGGGGAGCCGGGCTTGGTGGCTCAGCCTGTAATCCTGTGCTTTGGGAGGCTGAGGTGGGTGGATTGCCTGAGCCCGCGGGTTCAAGACCCACCTAGGCAACTTGGCAAGACCTCATCTCCACAATAAATCAAAAAATTAGCCGGGTGTGGTAGCGCGCGCCCGTAGTTCCAGCTACTTGGAAGGCTGAGGCGGAAGGATCACTGGAGCCCAGCAGGTCAAGGCTGCGGTGGCTGGGAGCGTGCCACTGCACTCCAGTCAGGGTGACAGAGTGAGACCCCAACTCGGAAAAAAAAAAGAAAGAAATATCCTGGGGTTCAACTGTGATAAGAGGTTTATGGAAAACTATTCTAGGCTTGCCACACCATCGAGTGAATTAAGGGGTGCAGAGCAAGGCTGCCTTAAGAATAGAAGGAGAAGAAGTCTTACTGTGGAGAGCTTAAGATCAGATTTTTAGAACTCTGGTAGGCTCTGTGATGTGTTCTCCTGTCCTGGCATTTGTTACCCTGCTGAGCTCACAGCTGATAAACTTGAAGGCTGATGTGACCAGGCATGGTTGCTCATGCCTACAATCCCAGCACTTTAGGAGGCTGAGGTGGGAGCATCGCTTGAGTTTGAGACCGGCCTAGGCAACATAGCAAGACCTCGACTCTATGAAAAATCAAAAAATTAGCTGGGTGGGGGGGCTTATACCTGTAGTCCCCGCTACTCAGGAGGCTAAGGCGGGAGGATTACCTGAGCCCAGGAGGTCAAGGCTGCAGTGAGCTGTGATCATGCCTCTGCACTCCAGCCTGGGTGACAGAGTGAGATCCCAGCTCAAAAAAATTTTAAATACATAAATACAGTGGCCAGGGTAGTTGACCCCTTGGCATTTATTGGTCCCTTGGGGCTTAGTCTAAGCTTAACATGGTGAACCCTCTCTCTTTCCTGTTGATGGGCAAAGAGGGGTGTCTTCTGGGGGACTCTGGGAGAGCCCCTTCGAAAGTTCATTCTTCTGAAAGAAGCAGATACAAGAATCATTCAGTCCCCCAGAGCCCAGCCGAGGACAAAGCCCATACAGTGAGTAGGGTGTGGTCGAGGGAAGACAGAACACGGGCACTGCTGTTCACTGGAGCTTCTGCTGCTCATGATTTCACCCCACCCTGATGTCTGTTATGTGAGATATAACTCAGTGGACTGCTAAAGGAGGGATCCAAGGCGAGATAGGGTGCACCAGCCCAAAGAGACCTGGACTTGCTCCAGGGCATGAAGAAGCTGCTTTGAGTCTGCGAACACAAGAATTTTCTTTAGAACCTGAAATGCTACAGTGGAAAGTATTCTACCTGGGGAGTCTTGGAGCCAATAAGGACTAATCTTTTCACTCCCATGGCCAAGAAAGCCATGCCTGGATGGGAGACTTAGCCTGTTGCCCATGTGACAGCTGCCCTGAGGCCCGCAGAGGAGTGAAGTCCCGAGGAAGCTGAGCTTCTGCACGTCATGCTTTTGGAGAGACATTCTGGAAGAGCCAGGTCATTTCACCAGTTCTCTGCAGCAATATCCCACAGCCAGATGCTATGGAAAGGCATGTCTCAGTGTATGGGGCTGTGGAGCCCTGATAGAACTCCCCCAGTCAAAGGAGAGACTCTGAGGGTGACTGCATGAAGTCCTTCAGTTAGCTGGCAGTTCTGTAATTGTGGGCAAGTTGTTTAGCCTCCGTTTTCTCTTTTACACTTTTTTTTTTTTTTTGAGTCAAGATCTCACTGTCGCCCAGACTGGAATGCAGTGACACAATCACAGCTCACTGCAGCCTCCAACTCCTGGGCTCAGGTGATCCTCCATATCCTTAGCCTCCCGAGTAGCTGGGACCACAGGCATGTGCCACCACGCCCAGCTGATTGTCTTTTATTTTTTTGTAGAGACAAGGTCTTGCTAGGTTGCCTAGGCTACTCTGAAACTCCCGGGCTAAAGCAATCTTCCTGCTTTGGCCGCCCAAAGTGCTGCGATTACAGGCATAAGCCTCCGTGCCTGGCCAGTTTTCTCTTCTTATAAAAGAGGATACTTTTCTGGATTCATTGTGAAATTTAGATGAGATAATGTGTGCAAATCACTCAGAACTATGCTCAGAACATAATCAGTGCCCCATGTCCAACTATAACACCGGCACTGCTATCTCTGGGGGGACCTAGGGTAATTGAACTGTACTGAATGTGCTGGGGTCACTCAAGCTTGAACAGAGGGGTAAGCAGAGCCAACATGTGACTTTCTTGACATGTGTCTATAACTCCACCACACAGCTTTACTTACTCGGTTTCAGAGTTTGGGCAGGAGTCTCAACAGCTTGTGGATGAGCTAGACTGAATCATGAAGTTTGGTTTGGGTTCGAGGGTGGGCGAGAATGGCCACTTGGATCCTGCTCAAAGTTCTTTCATTTTGGTTGGCTTCCAAAGCAGCTAAAGCCATGCACAGGATAGAAATGAGACAAGGGGCCGGGCGTGGTGGTTCACACCTGTAATCCCAGCACTTTGGGAGGTAGAGGCAAGAGGATTGCCTGAGCCCCAAGGGTTCGAGATCAGCCTGGCAAATTTGGAGAGACCTCGTCTCTACAGTAAATCAAAATATCAGCTGGGTGTGGTGGCCTGTGGCTGTAGTCCCAGCTACTTGGAAGGCTGAGACAGAAGGATCACCTGGGCCCGGCAGGTTGAGGCTGCGGTGGCTATGAGTGTGCCACTGCACTGCAGCCTGGGTAACAGAGTAAGACTCTGTTGAAAGGAAGGAAGGAAGGAAGGAAGAAAGGAAGGAAGAAAGAAGAAAGAAAGAAAAGAAAAAGAATAGAAAGAAATGGGTCAAGTTTACATCTAGGTGTGTGGCTGCTGCTTGCCATGGCCACTGTGTCAACTCACAGAGAAGAACCCCCACAACAAAGACAGTCAGTGGGGGACCAAGATGTCTGTCAGGCTGGAGGAGCACAGAATGGCAGTCTTGCTACCTTTACGCCCCAGCCACATCGCACCCAGGAACAACAAATAGCTCAGAGGGCAAGAATTCTGTGACTCAAGCCACCCAGGTCTAAAGTCCAAGCCTTGACATTTTTCCTGCATCACCCTTGGGCAAGCATCTTGTGTGCTTGTTCAAGGGCATCCTTCCCACTGGGCAGACACTCGGTTTGACAAGCTAAGAGCGTGCAGGGCACAGGAGTTGCACAACCACATGTGGTGGCCGTGGCTGCTGGGCCTTGAAGTTCCCACTTTTGTTCAGGGGCTGCCACAGTGATCTCTGCCTTGGGGTGGGCGAGGGAAGTAGGCTTCCTTCAGGTCAAGTCAGACTCCTGGGCAAATTATAGGACCCTTGCTGTGTAACCACTGTGGCTGTTTGCTGCAGTGTAGGAGCTGACACAAATATGGTGTCAGGAGCTATGTGAGGGTGTGGGTGGCTTTGAACCGGAGGCTGCCTGGTGAATATAACACTGTCAGTCTGTGGAACTTGACAGTGTGCAAGGACAAGCAGAATTTGGGATGGGAGCAGTCAAGTGTAAAAATCTCCTTCCTTCTTCTCTCCCTCCCTCCCTCCTCCCCTCCCCCCTCCTCTCTCTTTCTTTCCTTCCTTTTCTTTCTTTGAGTCTGGGCCCCACACACTGTCACCTAGGCTGGAGTACAGTGGCACAGTCATGGCTCACCACAGCCTCGACTTCCTGGGCTCTGGTGATCCTTCTGCCTGAGCCTCCCAGCTAGTTGGGGCTACAAGCGTGTACCACCATGCCTGGCTAATTTTTTGACTTTTTGTAAAGTGTGAAAATCACTTCGAATTGTGCTCGGAACACAATCAGTGCTCCATGTTCAACAACAACACAGGCACTTGGGTCCACTCCTCGCTGTCTCTGGGGGGGCCTAGGATAATTGAACTTTGTTGCCCAGGCTGGCCTCAGACTCCTAGACTCAAGCAATCCTTCCACCTTGGCCTTCCAAAGTACTGGGATGACAGGCATGAGCCACCACACCTGACCTGCTTTTTTCTTTATCTAGCATCTTTTAGGGAACTACCTTCCTTCCATCGTTTCTTTTCTTTTCTTTTTTTTTTTTGAATCGGAGTCTCACTCTGTCACCCAGGTTGGAGTGCAGTGGCATGCTCATGGTCGCTGTAGCCTCAACCTACTGGGCTCAGGTGATCCTTCCACCTCAGTCTTCCAAGTAGTTGGAACTACAGGCATGCATCACCACACCCAGCTAATTTTTTTGATTTATTGTAGAAACGAGGTCTTGCCATGTTGCCCAGGCTGGTCTCGAACCCCCGGACTCAGGCAATCCTCTTGCCTCTGTCTCCCAAAGTACTGGAATTACAGGCTTGAGCCACCATGCCTGGCCCATCATTTCTTTTTTTTTTTTTAACTTTTACATTTCTTATTTTAAAGATGTGGGGTACAATTCAGGGTTAGGTATACAGATGTTCTTTATGCAGGTACCCTTGTTGATGAGGTATGCCACCTCATTCCCCCAGCAGTTTCCCTCAACTGCCAATCCCACTCCCCCTCCCCTGGCAGTTTCCCACTACTGCCAATCCCCTTCTTATAGTATTACAATAGTTGGACAAGGTCCACTTATGAGTGAGAACATGTGGTACTCTGTTCTTTGTTTCTGTGATAGATCACTGAATATGATAGACTCTAAATCCATCCAAGTTGCTGCAAAGTCCATATGTTTGTCCTTCTTACTGCATAATATTCCATTGTGTATATGTACCACATTTTTTTTTACCATCATTTCTTAATCTCTGAAATTCAGATGAGGTCCAACTCACTTCCCAGCACCAGGATCTATGATTCTTTGGCCACAGTGATGGGTTTAGGGCTGGACACCTTACGCAAGTCAGGTCACTCAGAGCCTTCTGTGAGACATTTCCTGGAACTAGCAGAAAAGATGAGACCCTCCCCGCTGCCTTTTCTCCTCCACTCCCAAATGACCACTGATGGAATCATTAGCTGGGAAAGTATGTAAGTTTAGAGTGGCTAGTGGCCATCTTTGCTGTTGCATGAGGAAGGAGAGTCAATGTGAGCTTGAAGCCAACACTGAGAAAGCAGAAAAAGGTAGAGTAGGAGGACCCCAATGATATTTTTTAGACTCCTGGATCCTGCTGTACCTGAAGCCACTTATTCCTAGGTTTCTCCCTTCCTCCACTTTCTTTCCTTTCCTCATTTCTCTTGCTTTCTCTCTCTCTCTCTCTCTCTCTCGTTCTTTCTTTCTTCGTTCTTTTCTTCTTTTATCTTGTTTTGTTTGAAATTTGTGTTTTTGTCACTTTCAACCAAAAGAATCTGAGCAATAAATAATATGATACATTGAATTAACTGATTGCTACAAGGGAGTTGGTAAAAGGGCTGTGTTCACTTAAACTCAGGTCTGACAGGGAGGAAGCAGAGAGAAACTCCCAATAAAAGCTTAGAAAATGATGCTTCGGACACTCCCAGGAGCAGAGAGAATTGACTCACAGAGGAGAGGTGGGGACATGTTGTATCAGGAGGGTTAGGCCATCCCTCCACCTAGACTTCATCCTGTGAGATGCTCTTGGAGCCGGTCATTTTCCAGGTAGGTCATGGAGACAGGCAGGAGACCAGGGAACTGGAGGGCTTCCCCTTGGGAGAGGAGGCGATCTTCAAAATAGAGAGACAAGAACTGGCTCAGGGCTTGGCTTATTCCAAGAGCCTAAGGGTATGCTGTACCTCAATCCCTCTGAGCACTGGTGGGGTCACCACTTCTCTACTCCATTACAACCCGAGGCTCAGGCCTGTTCGTGTTCTGCGGCTAACCCTGTCCCTTGTATTTTCTTTGGCGAGTTCCCTAGTGGGGTCTCCCCCATTATATATAAATAATGCTGCTGTATACCCCCTCAGTGCTCATCTATGGCCATTTTCTTTCTTTTTTTTTTTTTAACTTTTGAAATCGCTTTATTGATGGAACCAGGGTTGTATTAGGTCACAAGAAATGAAGTTCTCACTTGTGGCAGGTGCAGTTGAAATGTAAGAAAGGCATTGGCTAAAAAATTTAAAA
>CAUYQG010220226.1:0-17697 GCA_963574415.1 Tarsius wallacei | reverse complement strand
CGCTACCACGCCCGGCTAATTTTTTGATTTATTGTAGAGATGAGGTCTCGCCAAGTTGCTTAGGCTCAGGCAATCCACTCACCTCAGCCTCCCAAAGTGAGGGATTACAGGCTGAGCTAGCAAGCCCGGCTGAAGAAAAGTATTTTAAAGACAAAGTGAGCAACTGTCTCAAGAGCTGCTGATAAGCAGAAGAGGACCAAACAATTTGGCCAAGTGGAGGTCACTTCTGACCTAAGAAGGGGAATTTCAGTGGAGTGGAAGGAGGTAAAACGTAATGGTATGGGTTTGAGAGCATCCTGAAGGAGAAAAAGTGGAGACAGCATATACAAACTATTGTTTTGGGGAATTCTTGCTTTACAGAGGGGGAGAGAAATGAAGTGATAAGATGAAAGGTATAGTAGTTTAAGAGAAGGATTTTTTTTTTAGAGATGGAGAAATAATGACATGTTAGCACGCTGTTAAGAACGAGTGGAGAGGGAAAAACAGATGATGCTAGAAGGGCAGGGACTGCTAAAGTATGGTTTTTAAGGAGTGTAATCTAGCTTCTAAAGATATCCTTATAGTGTCCAATGTAAATGAAGAGCATCAGTTAAAGACAGAGGATTGCAGTTTTTACTAGTACTGCCAGATAATAAAAATATGGTTCAAAAAAGTGTTATTAATGTAAAAAGGTAAATATAGATGTATGGAATTTAAAAAGAAGTTTCCAAATTAATTCAATTCTATATAAGAAAGTAGTGTTTGTTAAATATCTGGAATAATTTCATATTTAGAAGTGATCAAGAAATCACAAAATAAAAATGAACAAGTTTAACTGAATTAAAATTATAGATTCTCTATGAAACCAAAACCAAAATCTCTAAAAGAGAAGTAAAATTAGACTGAGACACATTTGCAACAAATATGACATAAGGTTAATTCCTGTATTATGTAAGTGCAGACAAAAGTAAATTATCAAGTAAACCAGAGATAAATGGGCAAAATATACACACATTTTATGCACAATAGGAGATTTAATTAATTAATAAACATTAGGACAAACATTCAACCTTGCTAATAAGAAATAAAATGCAAAAGAAAACAATAAAAATCTGTTATACTTAATGGAAAAGTTAAAAAAAAAATTAAAACTTCCTATTCTGGTTACCTTGTGATAAAATACTCATACATTGCTGGAAGCAACATAAAATATTAGTATCTTTTTGAAAGGTAATTTTGCAATTCGTGTCAATGGTCATAAAAATATTCACGGCGTTTGACTCATAAATACTCATCTTGAATACTTATCATAATGAAATACATACTCAAAAGAAGAGGTATATGTAAATGATGTTCATTGTATCATAATTTTGTAGCACTACTTATAATACGAAACATTAGGAGATATCTCAATGCAAAATTAAAAATAGATGAATGGCTATGAAAATTATGAATACTGGTCTGATCAAACAGAAGATACTAAGCAAGAAGATGCTTACAATATAACAATGAAGAATAGACACTTATCATAATACTATAAGAAAGGGAACTACTACTGTGGGAAACTGCCAGGAGGGTGGGGGCACATAATATCAATAGGGGTACCTGATCTCAAACCAGGATAAGTGGGGACCAAGGGGAGGCCCAAGCTTTACTTGTACGATGACCACTTATGTGCCTAATCCTGAATTGTACCCTGCATCTTTAAAAAAATAAAATAAAATAAAAAAGACTTGTGTAATCTGTTGTAGTGTTTTCTTTTCATTTGAATATCCAAATATTTTACCTTCTTGCTTATATCATTATATCTTCCTATTGATTTAAGTCTGTGTTATGAAATTCCCTTCTGTATTCTATAGTAATTCTTCTTATCTTGAATTTCACCTTGTCTAATGACAACTATGCCAGCTTTCTACTGGTTAATGTTTGCATGGTATATCTTTTCCTAACATTTTAAATATAATCTATATGTGCATTTATCTTTAATGTGTGTCATTTTAAGGTAGCATATATTTGAGTTTTGTTCTATCATTCATTCTGACAGTTTTGTTCTTTATTTGAAGGACACAGTCCCATTACAATTAATAATTGCTGATATTTATTTAAATTTAGCTATATATTACCATTTATTTTCTATTTGTTCCATTTGTTCTTTGCTTTTTGTTTTTATTTTTCATATTCATTTAAATACGTGATAAAGATAATCAAGTAATCACCATTATTTCTATTTCTACCTTTATTTGTTTTTAGTTGCACATTCCTTATTATGCTTACACTGATTACATTACATCTTAATGCATTAGAGAGGTTATTTTAAATTTGCATTTTACCTCACTTCCACATCAATGCAAATGTCTAGCATGACTTGGTCTGGCAACAACACTATATACACATATATGAACAGCTCATTACCTCATCAAACATCTTTTCTCAGTCTTCTCCTTTCCTTTATGTGGTTCACAGATGAGACTTCAGCCTTAACCAACTCTCTTACTAGGTCGGTACCCAAGGTACTCCTACTCATGAACTCTTAATGAATGGTATCATTTGATCCTCACATTATCTCCAGGATATGGGCTTAATTACCCTTGTCAAAGCAAGAGGGCACTCCTCAAACAAAATGCTGAAACCCAGAAAGTTGAATGTGTTTCTTACTAAGCAAAGGGGAGTTGTACTTATAAGACATTGTCACTGTGAACAAAGCAAACTGCTCATAGAGCTCAGAGATTGACAGACTTTGAAAGAGGGAATATTTAGAGGTTTGATAACCTTGGCCATGGATGTCTGATTAGTGGAGTGAGGCTGCTGCTGAATGGCTGTCACTCATAAGTATGGTTACTGATGTGAAATTGTCCTCAAATGGTCAGAACAGGCTTAAACTCAGTTTTGGTAGTAACTTTTTGACATGGATAGAGGGCAATCAGTCATCTTTTTCCTTGAATTTGGAAAATATCTTTATTCTCATTTTCATTACATGCCTGAGAAAGCTGAGGCTCAGAAAGGCAAGTAAATTTTCTAGGGTCACATATTTACCGAGTGACATATTAGGGTCTTAAACTCAGGTCTATACAAAGCCCATGCTTTTGTTTATACAATATTGTTATTATTAGTAGTGGTAGTAGTATTAGTAGCAACAGTCATAAGTGGTGCATTTAATTTATAGGTTCATAGAGTTGTTAATCATATCTTCACTTCTTGATCCCGTATCATCATCATTCCCTCCAAGACTTCTCATTGTTTGATTTTGTTTTTCTTTCATACTGATCCCAACTTCTATTCCCTCCTTTCCCACCCAACAGTCACAATTTTTAATGTATTTTATCTGTCCCTAAATATTTGTGCAACTTTTAAAAAATCAAAATTTTAAGGGTTATGTATCCTTCTTAAATTTCCATACATGTTATTGCACCATAGATCTCATTTGTTTCCTAATTTTTTCACTAAATCCTATTTTGGAGAACGCACCAACATTTCTGTATGACCCTTACTCTTTGCTTTGTAGCATGCATCTGCCACACCTTAACTTATTCCATTCTTCTTGACGTGAACACCTGATGGCCTCTAGTTTCTCTGACACAAACATATTGCAACATCCTCACACTTGGGTCTTTATAGGCTTCCCTGGGTTTTCACCTAGGAGTTGGATTGCTGGATCATAAGAAATACCATGATTAATTTTGCCTGGTCCAGCCAATTTGCTCTTCAGACCAATGTGGCAAACTGTATTCCCATCAACAGTGCATGAGGGTTTCATTTCACCACATCCTTACAACATTTTTATACTCTGAATGTCTTATCAATCAAATGGATGCAGAATGCAATCGTATCATTGTTTTAATAGGCACTTCTGTGGTTCCCAATGTAGTTGTGCATCTCCTTATTATTCAGTAGTCATTCAAGTTTCCCCTTCTGTGAAGTGCCTATTAATATACCTTACCTAGTTTAAAATCTATTCTTTATTTTGTTGGTTTTCACTAATTCCTTGCATATTCTTGATGTCAATTTCTTACTGATTTTTAAAATGTTGTTTTTTGCCCCTAAACTGTCACTTATCTCTTTACGATAGAATTATCTTAGACCTACATTCTTAATGTCATTATCTTAGACCTACACTCTTAATGTCATTATCTTAGACTTACATTCTTAATGTCATTGTAGTGAAATTCACTTTTTTTAACCTTAGACTTTGTACTTTTTGGGTATTATATAAGACATGCATATTCAGTTCAAGATAAAAAGTTTTCTTTAATAATTTATTCCATCAGCTTTATTTTTATTCCTATTTCATTTAGATTTTTTTTTAACCAACCTGGAGATTATTTTCTTTAGGATATGAGGGAGAATTCCAATTTTAGTTTTACCCATAAGGTAAACCTCTACCATCTATTTAAAAAGTCTATTCCTATCTCACTGGAGTGTGATGTAAACTCTCTCATAAAACAGATCCCTAAACACACACGGATCTGGTGAGCTTTCTGTCTTCTTCCACTTATGACTTTGATATTTCTATACCAAAACTTCACTTAAAAAAAATAGTACTTTGAATAATTTTTTTATGTTTTATAGGCCAGGTCTTCTTCATTCTTCCCTTTCTAAAATTTGTTTGTTTTTCACAGACCTTTATGTTTTCACATAAATGTCAGAATAAGATTGTTAAAGTTTTCAAAAATTGCCCCTGAAAATTTTATTGGTATCTCTTAAAAGTTGACTGGGCTCGATGGCTCAGCCTGTAATCCCAGCACTTCGGGAGAGTGAGGCAAGTGAATTGCATCAGCCCGAGAGTTTGAGACCAGCCCGGGCAACTTGGTGAGACCTTGTCTCTACAATAAATCAAAAAATTAGCCGGGCATGGTAACATGCACCTGTAGTTACGGCTATTTGGAAGGCTGAGGTGGAAGGATCGCCGGAGCCCAGCAGGTCATGAGTGAGCCACTGCACTCCAGCCTGGGCGACAGAGTGAGGCTCCAACTAAAAAAAAAAAAAAAGTATGACTATTAGGAGGAATTGTCATCTCTTTAAATGTTAAGCTATGTCAATATTGGATATGGTAGATTTTTCCTTTATTTCAATATTTCTTTATACCCTTTAATGAAATTTAAAACTTTCTCTATAAAGGTCTCATGGATTCTTTGTTAGATTTATTCCTAGGTGCATTATCATTTCCCTTACTATTGTAAATGTTATATTGTTTTTCTGTTGTACATTTTAGTTAGAAATTGCCAGTGGAAGAAATACCACTGTATGGTGACATCGTGCCTCCAAATTTTTGTGAAACTCTTGTGAATTCCAATATTTTGTCTGCTGATTCTGATGAGTTTTTATTTAGGTGATCATATCATCTGCAAATAAAGATAGCTTTGATTCTTTCTGATATATTCCTTCACTTTTTGTTGATCATTGTCTTGATTATTCCATTGGACAGGGTTTTGCAATTAGAGGTAATAGTGATTGTGTTTTTCTTGTTTGCAGTATTAAAGAAACCATATCTCATGTCAAACCACTGAATATGGTATTTGTTGTAGCCCATCAGTCTGTACTTAGCTGTCAAGTAAAGAACATTCTTCTTTATTTACAGTTTTCTGGAAAAACATGATTGTATTTAAAAATATGTTGGTTATTTCCAAGAGCATTTTTTTTGTGCTTCTACTAACCTAGTCAATATTTTTTCTGTCTTAACTGAATATCTTAAAGTAATGAATTGCATTCATAGGTATTCTGATGTTAAAATTGCTATTTGTTCCTTTGATAAATTCTATTTATAATAATATATTATTATTTTAACACAATGTTAAAGTCAATTAGGAAATATGTCAGAAAGACTCTTTATAAATAAAAAGAGTCTATACTTTTTGAAGTTTTTTTAAACCAGATTTAAAATCAATAAAACACTTTAATTTTTTTACTTTAATTTTAAAAATATAGACCAATGGGACAGGATAAAGATTTTGGAAGAAAAGCCTCAATTTCTCAACCAACTCATCTTTGACAAAGCCTCCAGCAACAACCACTGGGGAGAGGAGAACCTATTCAGTAAATGGTGCTGGGAAAACTGGTTGATCACATGCAGAAGATTGAAACAGGACTCCTACCTATCCCCATACACAAAAATTAACTCTAAATGGATCAAAGACTTAAACATAAAACCTCAAACTATAAGAATCTTAGAAAACGCAGGAGGCACCCTTATGAAAATTGGAACTGGCAACCAATTCCTGATCAGAACCCTAAATGCCCATAGCTTAAGAAATAAGATAGACAAGTGGGACCTCATCAAACGAACGAGCTTCTGCAAAGCAAAAGAAACCATCAAGAGAGCAGGGAGACAACCCACAGAATGGGAAAAAATATTTGGCAACTATATGTCTGACAAAGGCCTAACATCTAGGATCTACAAGGAACTCAAACATGCCTAAAGGAAAAAAACAAACAACCCCTTTAAAAAGTGGTCAAAAGACATGAATAGACACTTCTCAAAAGAAGATATATGGGCAGCCAACAGACACATGAAAAAGTGCTCAGTCTCACTCTCTCATCAGAGAAATGCAAACCAAAACCACATTGAGATACCACCTAACCCCAGTAAGAATGGCCATCATTAATAAAACAAACAACAAGACATACTGGCAAGGATGTGGAGAAAAAGGAATGCATCTGCACTGCTGGTGGGAATGCAAACTAGTGCAACCTCTTTGGAAGACAGTGTGGCAATTTCTGAAAGAACTAGAAATTGACCTTCCATTTGATACAGCAATTCCCCTATTGGGAATATACCCGGAGAAACTCAAATCATTCTACAAAAAGATACCTGCACACATATGTTTGTTGCTGCTCTATTCACAATAGCAAAAACATGGAACCAACCATGCTGTCCATCGAAGTTGTACTGGATTAAAAAAATGTGTTACTTGTACACAATGGAATATTACACAGCCATTAAGAAGGACAAACATATGGACTTTTTAGGAACTTGGATGGATTTAGAGTCGATCATAATCAGTGATATCACAGAAACAAAGAACAGAGTGCCATATGTTCTCACTCATAAGGAGACCTTGAACAATTATAATACTATAAGAAAGGGATTGACAGCAGTGGGAAACTACTAGGGGAGGGGGGTGGGATTGGCAGCTGAGGGAAACTGCTAGGGGAGGGAGGGGCATACCTCATCAACAAGAGTACCTGCATAATCAACGTTTGTATACCTAACCCTGAATTTTATCCCACACCTTTATAATAATTTTATAAAATGTGGGGTACAATTCAGGGTTAGGTACATAAGTGGTCATTGTACAAGTAAAGTTTGGGCCTCCCATTGGTCCTCATTTCACCTGGTTTGAGATTTGGTACCCTTATCAATTTTATGTGCCCGTCCTTTCTCCCCACCCCGGCAGTGTACCACTACTGCCAGCTCCATTCTTTTTTTTTTTCTTTTGAGTTAGAGCCTCACTCCATCGCCCAGGCTGGAGTGCAGTGGCACACTTAACGGCCACCCCAGCATCGACCTGCTGGGCTCCAGTGATCCTTTTGCCTTAGCCTTCCAAGTAGCCGAAACTACAGGCATGTGCTACCACGCCCAGCTAGTTTTTGTTTTATTTTTGAGATGAGCTCTCACCAAGTTGCCCAGGCTGGTCTTGAACCTGCGGGCTCAGGCAATCCATTCACCTTGGTCTCCTAAAGTGCTGGGATTACAAGTTGAGCCATCTAGTCTAGCCCCCCAATCACACTCTTATAGTATTATGATAAATGTTCAGGATCTGCTTCTGAGTGAGTACATGCAGTACTCAGATCTTTGTTTTTATGATAGATCACTGAGTATTATAGACTCTGAATCTATCCAAGTTGCTGCAAAGTCCATAATTTTGTCATTATTTATGGCTGTGTAATACTCCATTATGTATATGCACCACATTTTTTTTAGCCAGTCCACTTTTGATTGTTAGAAAAATTGGTTCCATGTTTTTGCTATGGTGAATAATGCTGCAATAAACATGTGTGTGTAGGTATCTTTTTTGTAGAGTGATTTGAGTTCCTCCAGGGATATTCCCAGAAGGGGGATTGCTGGTCATATAAAAGGTAGATTTTTAGATCTTTTAGGAATTGCCACACTATCTTCCACAGAGGTTGTACTAGTTTATACTCCCACCAACAGTGTAGAAGCTTTTCCTTTTTCCCACATCCTCTCCCGAATCTGTTGTTTTTTGAGTTATTGATGATGGCCATACTGACTGGAGTTAGGTGGTATCTCAGTGTGGTTTCAATTTGCATTTCTTTGATGATGAGTGAGGCTGAGCATTTTTTCATGTATCTGTTGTCTCCTGAGATGTGTCTATTTCTATCGTTTGCCCACTTTTTAGTAGGGTTGTTTGTTTTTTTCCTTTCAGCACAATTGAGTTGCTTGTAGATACTGGATGTTAGGCCTTTGTCAGATTTACAGTTGGCAAATATTTTTTTCCATTCTGTGAGCTGTCTCCCCGCTCTCTTGATGATTTACTTTACTTTGCAGTAGCTTTTCAGTTTGATGAGGTTCCACTTATCTATTCTAACTTTTATGGCATTTGCTCTAGGAGAATTGGTCAAGAATTGGTTGCCTACTCCAATGTACCTAAGAGTGTTTCCTACATTTTCTTCTAGGATTCTTATAGTTTGAGGTTTTATATTTAGGTATTTGACCCATTTAGAGTTGTAAAATAAATAAAACTCTTAAAATTTGTAGAATTATTCCCTCTTTCTCATCTGAAACAGTTTGCAACTTGTATAAAACAGAAACTTTGTCTTCCTTGGAAGTTTGGCATAACCTTCCTGTGAAACTTTCTAAGCTTAATTTTTTGTTGTTTTGGTTTTGTCAATTTTATTGATTCTGTCCTTATCATTTTATGTCCTACCCTCTACCCTTTTGGGTAGCATATATTCGTCCTTTGTTTTCTGCTTGAATTAAATGCTTAGCTCATGTTTTTTCATTTTTCCTTACTTTCTGATAAATATATTTAAACCTATGCAGTTATTGCTGTAGTGTGTTCCCATTATTTTGCAATTCTCCTATGTATTACTCCCTATCCTAAAGTCTTTTCAGCAGAATAATTTTTTAGATTTTGAACAAATGGTATTTTATTTTTAATCATTTTTGTTATTGATATGTAATGTTACTGCATTATTCTCAGGGAATATATTATGCCTGGATAGACTGTTTGGACTACATTGTGTCTTCCGACATCATCCGTCATCCATGACTGTGAAAGTTCCCCTCTACACACACATATATTTTGCTTTGGGATTTTTATTAATCTTGTCAATCAAATTTTATATGTATTTATGCATTTTTGTTTTTGACTTTTTTGTTTCTCTAATCTACCAGTTTCTAATAGGGCTTTGTTAAGATCTTGGGCAATAAATTTTGTTGTCTCTATTCTCTCTCATAATTCTGTCAGTTGTTCCTTTATATATTGTGATGGGATATTTTAAAGGGCATATATATTCATAACTACTATATCTTCCTGATCTAGTATTCTATTTTGTCAGTATATAACATTGCTCTTTGTCATCATGATGTTCTTCCACCTTAAAACCTATTTAGTCTAATAATAAAAGTCTTCCCTTGTATTTGAAAAAAATGTCTTGTGGAAACAACCTTTGTAAACTATCCACATACCTTTCTTTCAATTATTTCATTCGTTCGTTTATGTAAATTTTCATATCCATTTTTATTTCTTGTTATAAATCAGTAAACCAGCATTCTGAATTTAATTCTTAGACTAGAGATTCTGCTCTTTGTGTGCTGATAATTAGATTTTAGGGACCCAGATCTGTATCCATGATGAAGACTCAACTCTGTCTCACCTTGTGGGAAGAGACGCTTGTTTTCTCCCTGGTGTTGTATGATGCAGATTTCTTTTTCAGTCTCCCTCCCTCCCTCCCTCCTTCCCATCCTTCCTCCGTCTTTCTTTGACTTTTGCTTTTTTTCTTCTCTAAATTGTAACATAGATACATAGAGAAGGGTACAGACATATGTATAGGTTGATAAGCGAGTAAAACAAGACTCTGCTATAACCAGTACCCAGATCTTGAGATAGAATATCTCTGGCAGCCTGGGATCCCCCATGTGCCACCTCTCTGTAATCAATTCCCTTCTCACTCCCCTGCTTGATAACAACTATCTCACTTTTCTTTATGGTTTTACCACAAAAGTAATTTAGTTCTGTCTATCTTGTTTCACACAGTGAAACCATATGTGAATTTCACACGAGTGGAATCATAGCTGTCTTGTTGTTTTGCTCAAAATTATGTGTTGGAGTTTCATCCATGTTTTCGGATTTGTACTTCACTAATTTTCAGCACAGTCTAGTAGTTCATTTCATGGTTATACCATAATTTCTTTTTCCACTGTTCAGTTGATAGATACTATGGTTTGGGGCAATTAAAAGCCAAGTTGCTATGGACAGTCTCACACATGTGTCTTGGTGGACTTGTCAATGAGTTTTTCTAGAGTTTGTACTTAGTCATGGAATTGCTGGGTTATAGAGTATCATCTACATACCTACAACTTAACTAGATAATGTCAATTGTGTCCCAAAGTTGACATTCCAATGGGATCTCCCACCACCAGGGTTTGTGAACTGTTTCATCATCACACTGATATTAACACTGCCAGATGTTTACTAAAGGATCAGTCAGTTTGTGGATGTAGCCATTTACTTATTTTTCAATCTTGTGGGCATGTGCTAGCATGGTTTTATTTTGCATTCTCTTGATTAGTTTGCTAGTCATTTTGATTCTAAGTATCTATTCCTGTATTTTGTCTACTTTCTCAAGTTGCTTGTCTTTTTAAATTGATTTGTGTGAACTTTTAAAAAACATATACTTTGTGTATGAGCTTGATTTTTTATATGACTGGTATTGAAAATACCTTCTCCCATTCTGTCTTGTTTTTCATTCTTGCATAGTGTCTTTTGATGACCAGACATTCCCCATTTCGGTGCAGTCAGATTCATCAATTTTATTTTTATGCCTGAGATAATCTTACCCTATCATATCTTAGTATTAAATAATAGATTAGTTTGATAGAACAGCCTGGGCATAATTTTCCCTTAGTATTTAAAAATTATTATTACTCCATTGCTTGGCTTCCATCGCTGACAAGTACGACACTAACTTGATCCTGGCATGGCAGTGCAGCACTGACAGCCTCTCCACTCGTTTTGTTCCTGAAGGATGATGCCTCTGCATTCGAATAGAGAGCTAAATAGTGAACTTCAGCACCTCTGCCCTGTTCCTTGGGGTCTTTTCCTCCCCTCAAAGAGCTGGGGAGATCAAAATAGACTCTATGCTGGACCCTTTAGCAGCCAGAAGGGGGCAGGTCCTTAGACAGTGGTCCACATCCACAGCCCCATGAGGTCACAGGCACCTGCTGCCACAAGTCCCTGCATGTCTCAGTTGCTTCCTGCTGACTCTTGGAAACTACCCACAGCTCAGTAAAAGCCTCTGCCTCACCATCTCTTCACTTGAGTCCTTGACATTGGTTCTGTTTCTTGTTGGGAACTAGATTGACTCAACTGCCCTTTGCACCCCCTTCTTGTGCCTGATTCGGCTTCACATTCAGCAACCCCACCTTGTCACCCGAAGAGTTCCCAAATCCTGGTACTCTCTCAAGAAGTGCCAAATACACTGCCTGGCACTCAGGTTCTTGGAACACTTTTTCCTTTCTTTTTAAATGAATGAATAGTGTTCAGTCCATCTTGTTCCAGGGTTATATTAAATATTTATGTTAAATATTAGCTGAGCTGGTATGGAAAACATTCGTTATGGGGTTTCGGGAAGGGAGCATTCAAGAAATGTTTGTTGAATGCATAAGTGACTGAGTGTATAAACTTTCTGAGTCAGACTTGAGTCTGCCACCTGGGGAGCAGAGGGGGCTCTGGGTAGGGGTGCAGTGGGAAGATGCAACCTTACAGGGAAGCTTCATACTCGCACGAGGTCAAGACAGGCGCTTCTTGCTCCAGGGGTATTACAGTCTGTGAGTGACCAGCAACCTAAGGGGGAAGAGTTCCCTTTGCCCACTGTCATCTCACTTGAACCTTTGGTACCAGGGTGATGTCACTATTTCAAATAATTTCCCAACAGGAATTAAGAGGGATAGTCCAGTGCTGTGGGAAGGATGTGGAGAAGGTCAGGAGACCTGGGATTCATCCCTGACTCTGGCTCCAGCTCTCCTAGGTTAGACTCTTGCAGTCTAACAAGCATTTGTCCAGTCTCCCCTCAGGGCCAAGTATGGCTCTGTGTAGGCTAGGCGGCAGAACAGGAAGGACGCTGGTCCTCCCTGTGGGAAAGGTCACTGGTGCACAAACACCTCCCATCCTCTGAATCATTGAACTAGCCATCAGGCAAGCCCCCTGAGCCCCAGTTTTTCATGATACACACCCACACACAACCATGCAAACACACGCACACATCCGGTGCTGTTTATTGTCACACTTTTACTTCAAGCAACCTAAGGCATCTCACATCCAGGAGATAGAGTCTGTAAACTTGCCCTGTACCAGGTGTCCACTGATTACCTCTTCAAGCCAAATCTCCTGCCTACTTCCTCTTTTGTGCTCTAGAGCACCACACTGCACGAGTCCCCAAACATCATGCCTTTTCAAACGTCTGTGTGTCTTTGTCTGTGTCCATGTTATTCTCTCAGCCAGCACTTCCTTTCCTGCTGGGCATACCTCGCAAACTCCTATTCATACCAAAAAACTCAGCTCCAACACTTCTTCCTCAACGTGCAGAGGGTCTTCCTCAGGCATTTTCTTAGACCCTGAGAGGCAGAGTTAATAAATTCCTCTCCCAGGCCTCTGGATAAAGCTTTGGCTTATTTTCCCTGTTGCTTCTTTGGACTGTAGTTGATCTTCATTCTGTGTGAATGGGATGGGAACCTCTTCTGAGAAGCAGGTTGGCCATCCTGGGCTCGACATCCCTCCCAGCATGGTGCCTGGCTGGAGATGAGGCGCAGCGTGCAGTGGGTCTGTTCCGACTGAACCCCAGAGTCATCAGTAAGATCCAGGCGAGTGTTAGAGCTTAAAGGAAGGACACTTCACTCTGAGATTGAACCTGACATTTATTTTTCACCAACAAAGTCCCCATTCTTGACTTTGCAGAGAGTTAAAGCAAATAGTAACGCAGGGAAGATTTGTTGCATGTTTATTTATTTCCCTTTAAATCTCAAAGGCTGCAAGAGGAGGTGTTTATTTTAAAATTTAAATTGTGGTTGGCAGAGTGTTGCTGTGACTCACTTAATCGCTCCTTCTCCCCCCACCAAACTCCCTGGTTTTAAGTTTGTCTGCAGCCTCAGGTTCAAACATTCCCTTCACATTCGTGATTTTCTCCATCAGGTGACTGACAGATGGCCTGTCTGTTTTGGACACAACTGCCAAATCACTGATTTTGAGGGATTAAAAAGGAATAACGAAAACTTCCTCCAAATGCAAAATTTAAAAAAGGGAACTCCTTTCTTGTTACCTGCCTGGTATGGGTGAAACGTGCTGTCTATATAGGGCCTCATTACAAATTCGTCCCCCCACCCCGCCCCACCTCCATCATCCCCCGGTAGAGAAATTCCAGAGCCCCAGTTTGGGACTTGGGCAGGGCTGAGCTGCAAGGCCGAGACCCACTCCCATGACCAGGCAGCAGCTGCGGCTCTCCTTGTGATGCTATACCATCTCAGAGCTTCCTGGATGGAGACCCTGGCACTCTCGGAAGAGATCAATAACTTCTCTTAAGTCCAGTGTCACTTCTCCATGTCCCCCTAGTTTCCCTCATTTCAACCCCTCCTTCATATAATTACCAAACCCATCTGAAAGATAAGTCTGGTCAAGTCCACATGCTGGCACCCTGAAGTGGCATCTCTTGCTTTCAGCAGAAAGCTAGGACTTTCTGATGTGGACTGGGTGTCCCCTCCTGGCCTGGTTTCTGCCCACCCCACCACAGACCAGCTCTGTCCCTGCCACCCTGCCCTCTATGCCCCTCCAGTCAGATGAAAATATTGAGTTCATCTCTAATCATCTGTGGAGATAGAGCAGATTTAATTTTTTTCTATTCATCACAGACAATATTTTGAAAATTACAGCAAAAAGAAATTACTCAAAAATGAAATCATAAAAAATACAGACTATTTTTTAATTATAAATTTCAACAGATATGAAATTATTCTGGTGATTTTCTATATACATTTATAATGCTTACTCTCATCTCATCATGGACTGTAACAAAGTTTGGGGACCAGCACCAATTTACAGATCACACTGGGAGATCTAGAGTTTCTTGAAGAGCTCAGGAGCTCTCTTGCACCCATGCTGCTTGTGCTGTAGCCTCTGCTGAGGACCCTCCACCCACCATGAGTAACCTTCCCAGACTCAGCTTAGGAGCCTTCCCTTCTCCAAACACCTCCCTGGAACCCCTTTTCCAAGTCAGGTGCCCTCCTCTAGTCTCGTTTCATTATTGCTGGGCCTCTTCCTAATGCCATGTACTGCTGGGGGACAGCATAGGTGCTCATCAGTGTGTTTCTCAGGTGAATGGATGTGTGTGTGAATGCAGAAATATCACAATGCTGCTTTACAACAGTGCTCCTCAAAGTATGGGTCTCAGAACTCCAGTAGAGTCTGACCACTGTGAGTCTAAAACTCATTACTGCAAGATAATTCTTTCATATTGTGATCTAGGGAAGGATATAGTTTTGGCTCTGCAGAATCTATGAGATGATTTACAAAGACATGTGGTGCGATTTGCTTACAGGCCAGGAACTGATGTCCTGCTTTCTGTGTCCATTTGTTGACTCTGATGAGAAACATTAATGTGATGTTCTTTAGCAGATGGCATCGAAACTGCTTTGTAACTGCAATTCATATACTGAAAAAGGTAGCTAGAAGCATGGAAGATATCAAGAAGACTCAGATTAAACATCTAGAAATGAAAACTGCAAAGTGTGAGATGAAAAATACACTGGATGGGACAAACAGAAGATTAGACAATGCAGAAGAAAATATTAGTTTTTTTGAAGATGTAGCTATAGAAACTATCCAAAACAAAACACTGGGATAAAAGAGTAAACTTTAGGATACTTTTTACTGTTTAGCGGTATATTGCTTTTTAGGTAGGCGCCGTTGTGCTTGTCCATCCAGCAGCTGATGGATGTCTGAGTTGTTTCCAGCAGTGGCTATTACAATAAAGCAACTGTGAAGATTCTAACATGTGTCTCTGTTCAGACATATGTTTGCGTTTCTCTTGAGTGGATGCCAAGGTATGGAATTGCTGGGTTTATGGCAAGCTTATGTCTAACTTTTTAGGAAATTGCCAGAATTATTTCCGAAGAGGCTATTCCTTTTTACACTCCCACCAGTTACACATGAGGATTCTAGCTTGTTCATCCTTGCCAACACCTGTTATTGTTTCTCTTTGATTAAAGTAATTCTAGTAGTTGTGAAATGGCATCTTCTTGGGGTTTTAATTTTCACACCTACTAGAATGACTTCAGTCAAAAAGAGCTAATGATGATGAGCATCTTTTCATCATCATGTGTTTAAATTCATGTGTACAAACATGTGTCTATTCAAATGTTTGCTCATTTTTTAAAAGATTGCGTTATTTGTCTTCTTATTTTTGACTTGTAAAAATTCTTTATGTAGTCTAGATACAAATCCATTACCATATATATGATTTGCCAAAAAAAACCCCACACATATATATGTTTCTAATTTTTAGTTTAGCTTCTCATTTTCTTTTATGGTTTCTTTTAAAGAACTAAGTTTTGTTTTTTTTTTTAAATTTGAAGGGGTACAGTTATCAAATTATTTTGTATGCATCATGCTTTTGGTGTCATATTTAATCAGTCTTGGTCTCACCAAAGGTCAAAAAGATTTTTTCCTATTTTCTTCTAGAAGATGTAAAGTTTTAATGATTACATTTTGGTCTATGATGCATTTTGAGTTAATATTTGCATGTAGTGTGAGATAAAGACCTAAGTCCTCTTCCTCCTCCTTCTTCCTCTCCTTGTCTACTTCCTCATTCTCTTCTTCATCTTCCTCTTCTTCCTCCCCCTTCTTCTTCATATGGATAATCTATTATCTCAGCACCATCTATTGGAAAAACTATACTTTTCCCATGGAATTGTCTTGGCACCTTTGTTGAATTGACTGTACATACTAAAATTTATTTCTGAACTCCCTATTAAGTCCTATTAATCTAAATGTCATGTCTCATGCCACTATCACATGTTCTTGATTACTGTAGCTTTAAAGTAAGTTTTGAAATTGGAAAGTGTAAGCCCTCCAACTTTGTTTTTCTTTTTCATAATTACTTGTGCTATTCTATGACCTTTGTATTTGAATATGTGTATGAAAATAAATGAATGCATCATACTATAAAAAAAAACTTGCTGGTATTTTGTTTGGGATTGCATTGAATCTATGAATCAATTTGGGGGAGAATTATCACACTTGATCTTAGCCAAAAGGCCTCGAAGCCATATTAACAACATTGAGTCTTCTAATCCATGAACATGGAAGTTTTTCTTTATTTAGATCTTTAATTTATCTGAGCAGTGCATCAGCGTACAAGGCTAGCACTTTTAAATTAAATTTGTTTCTAAGTATTTGATCCTTTTTTATGCTACTTTGAATGGAATTTTTTTTTAAATTTTATTTTTGTTAGCTCATTACTCATGTAAAAATACAATTAAATTTTTATGTGAAAGTTGTATCTCATGACCTTGCTGACTCTGCTTATTTACTCTAATTTATTTATTTACTTATTTTTTTCAGGATTTTCTATACATGGGATCATAATGTATATGAATTAAATATATAAAGCAAAATTTGACAAAAGTAAAGGGAGAAATGGATGCATTGAAAATCATATGTGGAGATGTTAACATCCACCTTTTAGTATGATAGGATACATAGACACCAAATCTTTAGATATATAGAAGGTTTTTTAAAAAGACTTATCAACAAACCAGACCCAACTGGCATTTGTAAAACACTATATTCAACAGTTGCAGATACATATTCTTTCCCCGTGCATATGGAAAGTTCACCATGATAGAACAATTATATGCTATGGCATGAAATATGTTTCACTAAATTTTGTAAGAGTGAAATTATAAATAATATGCTCCTAGGCTATAATAAAATGTAATAAAGGAGAAAGGAACACTTTACAAATCATTTTATTATGACAGCAAAACCTGATAAAGACACTGCAATTAAATTAGAAATTAGTAACAAGAAAATACCCAAGTAGTTGGTAATTAAGATCACATTTATAAATAACCCACAATTCAAAGAAGAAATTGTAATGAAAATTAGAAAATATTTTGAACTGAATGAAAATAAAGTATAACATATAAAAATATGTGAGTTGAAGTTGAAACAATTCTTTTTTTTTTTTTTTTTTTGAGTTGGAGTCTCACTCCGTCGCCTAGACTGGAGTGCAGTGGCCGCTCCCGGCCACCGCAGCCTCAATCTACTGGGTTCCGGCGATCCTTCCGCCTCAGCCTTCCGAGTAGCCGGAATTACAGGCATGAGCTACCACACCCGGCTGATTTTTTTATTTATTGTAGAGATGAGGTCTTCCCAAGTTGCCCAGGTGGGTCTCGAACCCGCGGGCTCAGGCAATCCGCTCACCTCGGCCTCCCAAAGCGCGGGATTACAGGCTGAGCCACCGAGCCCGGCTGAAACAATTCTTAAA